>JAMSGN010000151.1:0-53782 GCA_030462905.1 Jamesozyma gamospora
TTATTGGCAGCGTTTGAAGAAATTGGTTGTTAACGTGTTTTTTTTTTTTTTTAGCATGCTACGCCTATAATACCTATTGATAAAAAAAATTCAGATCCTGTAACGTATTTATGTGGTAATTCATTAGGATTGATGCCAAAGCGTACAAGAGATTCAATAAATAAGGAATTAGATGCCTGGAGTCAACGTGGTGTTGAATCTCATTTTAGACATCCTGATGAAGATAATGATTGCATATCATGGGTCGATGTTGATTTACCATTGATTCCAATGATGGCATCAATTGTCGGTTCTTTAAATAATGAAGTAGCAATAATGAATAGTTTGACTTCTAATATGAATTCATTACTAATCTCATTTTATAAACCTACTTCAAAGAGATACAAGATTGTATTTGAAGCAGGGGCATTCCCATCCGACTATTATGCTTTTTTGAATCAATGTAAAATTCATAATTTAAATCCTAATGAAGCATTAATAGCCATTAAACCCCGTGCAAATGAAAGTATCTTGAGGGAAGAAGATATTTTTGAAACTATTGAGAAAAATAAAGATTCAATTGCATTAGTTTGTCTTCCTGGAATTCAGTATTATACTGGGCAATTATTTGATATTAAAAAGATTACCAAATTTATTCACCAATTTCCTGATATTATTGTTGGTTGGGATTTAGCACATGCTGTTGGTAATGTATCACTACATTTACATGATTGGAATATTGATTTTGCTGTTTGGTGTTCATATAAATATTTAAATTCTGGACCTGGTGGGATTGGTGGTATCTTTATTCATGAAAAACACGGTATAACAAATGATTCAAATTATCGTGCAAGATTAGCTGGTTGGTGGGGGAATAATAAAGAAGAACGATTTTTAATGAAGGATGAATTTAATCCAATTCCAGGAGCATTGGGTTTTAGACAATCTAATCCAAGTGTTATTGATGTTGTTTCTTTAAGAAGTTCTTTAGAAATATTTGAAAAATATGGTGGTATCAAGATTTTAAGAGAAAGATCTTTAAAGTTGACAGAATATTTGATTAAGCTATTGACCAAGTCAAGATTTTATTTTAAAATGAACGAGCCGACTAAATTTCATCCAAAATTCAATTTAGCATTTAAAATCTTAACACCTTTAGATTCAAGATATCATGGTGCTCAATTATCAATTGAAATTTGCGATAAGTTTGGCGTTGAAAACAATAATAATTCAATGATAAAAGTATTCAATTTTATTAATGAACGTGGTGTAATTGCAGATGAAAGAAAACCATTTGTTATTCGTTTAGCTCCAGTTCCTTTATACAACACTTTTGAGGATGTATATCGATGTGTCAGTATATTTGAAAGTGCGTTAGAACATGTAAATGAAAACTTTCCAGAACAATGAGATTTTTAAGATAAATAAGATTAGACTTTAACATTCAGTTTTTGTACACTAGAACGTACGACTGTCACAACTAACTCGAAACAAACAAAATTACAGAATAACATTAAACCATCAAGACTTGACAGTTTAAGAAAACTTTACATAATTTATAACGCGCCATTTTATTTGTTTTAGCCCTAAATATTTAACTTTCTTTAACTTTATCAAACTTTTATTTTTATTTTTATTTTTTTTCTAGCCGAGAATTTTGAAAAATCTTGTTTTACTTTTTAGAAATTTAAAAATATTCATTAAATTCATCATCACTTTTACGAAAAGAAAATTGAAATATTTTGAGTTATTAATTGGGTTTCATTGTATACTATTTACTTAGATATTTATTTTTCATCATAACCACACTTTTTTTTAATACATATTTGCATTGTCTCAATCTTGACAGATAACAAGAACCGAGAATCTCATTAAGAAAACATTAACTACTTCATACCCTTGTACTACACTTTTTCACCATTGAATGCATATTAACCAGTCATCATCAACCGATGATTTAAAGAATGAAATGAATTCACCCATAATCACTCAATCTAAGCCACCTTTAACGTCTTCGGTTTCAACAAATACTCATAATTTAGGCAAAGAAAACTATTCGAATAATGATTTATCATTATTTGGAAATAAAAATGTAAAATTGAAATCACATTCAATATCAACTTCAACCGCAAACGAAATTAATGAATCTTATAAGACTTTAAATAATGATATTATTTCACCATCAAAATATAAAAAACAATTACTAGAAAATAATGATTCTTATAGTATGAATGATACTAGTATTCTTGAAAATAATGATAATTCAGATTTTTTCAATACAAATATCTTTGATTCAACAAACACTAGTAAAGATACACAAGATTATAATACTAATAAAAATAATCCATTTAAATTTAATAGATCAACTTCTTATTTAGAGAATGTACAACAAAAAAATAATATCAAAACTTTAAAAGAAAAAAAAATTGATTCAATTAATACCAGAATACGAAATAAAGATAATAATAATAATTATGAAAAATTTTCTAAAAAAACTAATTCATCAAGAACATCTTTTGATTCTGTTGAACTATATAAAAGAAAAACAACCGAATCATTTCATTCAAATTTACCTTATAAATCATGTACTCATCATTCACAAATTTTTCCCTTAGTTGAAAATGGTTCAATTGATATTAATGATTATAAAGATCCAAAACATATAACTTCATCATTAGTATCATTACCAACTCCTTTACCTAAGGAAAATAGATTTTCAATGGCTTCATTAATTTCTTTATCACCAATGACTGAAATTAATACAAGTACTGATTCAACAAATACAAGTTCCACATCAATTTCTGGTAATAATTCAAAAACTTCTAAATCAATAAAGACTACTGATAGAATTAGAAGTAAAAAAAATTTAATCAAAACGTCTAGTGATAATGTTATTGCATATTCAGATGATAGTAAAGGATTTAATGATATCTCATCTGCTTTTGATAATCCATTAATTAAACATTATACAACAATTATTAATACAAATAATAATGATCCAAGATTAGGACATAGAATAGATTACACTGATGTTAATTTTAATATTGTATATGATATGTTAACTGGTATCCGTTATACAATTTCGTCAAATATCCATATTTTAAAAATGATTAAATTGACGAATAATGATTTTAAATCAACTAATTTATTAATATTTGATAGAGAAAAAACTGATCCCATTGAATTAAGTCTTGGAAATAATTATGGTTTCAAATTTAAAGATTATTCGCCTTTAGTATTTAAAAATTTAAGAAAATTATTTGGTATTAATGAAAAAAATTATTTAGAATCATTAACATCAAAATATGTCTTAAATGAGTTAAATTCACCAGGTAAAAGTGGTTCATTTTTTTATTATTCAAGAGATTATAAATATATTATAAAGACAATTCATCGTTCTGAACATTCACATTTAAAAAAAAATTTAAAGGATTATTATGATCATATTAAAGGAAATCCAAGTACTTTAATTTGTCAATTTTATGGTTTATATAGGATTAAATTACCAATTTCATTTAAACAAAGTTTAAAAAATAGAAGAGTTTATTTCATTGTTATGAATAATTTATTTCCACCATTTTTTAAGATTGATAAAACTTTTGACTTAAAAGGTTCATTATGGGGTAGATTTACAAAATTACCAAGCGATATAGAAAATAATAATGATAGTATTGATAATTCGGGATTAGTCTTTAAGGATTTAAATTGGATTGATCAAAAGGAAAAAATCAATTTTGGTAAAATTCAAAATTCTTTATTCTTAAAACAATTGAAAAATGATATTAATTTATTAATTAAATTAAATACAATGGATTATTCATTATTAATCGGTATTCATTATATTAGACATGATGATAATTGTGAAGATTCAGAAAATGATGAATTTAAAGATGATTATTTTAAAACAATTAATCAAAAAGATATTAAACATTTTTTACAAAATAATGGTAAAAATAATAAAGATAGGTTACCTTCTGATTTATTTACTCATTTCTTAGGCGGTATACTTGCTAAAGAAAAATCAAAATCAAATAATCAACAAATGGTATATTATGTTGGTATTATTGATTGTTTAACGAATTATTCAATTGTTAAAAGATTAGAAACTATTTTAAGAAGTCTAAATCATAATTTAGATGTTGTTAGTGCAGTTCCTCCAAAGTTATATGCTAATAGATTTTATAATTTTATTGAAAAATCTGTTTTAGATAGAAATGATATATCTTGATGGCGGTTTTCTTTTTTTCATATTTAATTAATTAATTTTTTTTTTATTTTAATTATATTTTTTAGTTTTTTATTTTAACATAATCATTTTCATATTTTATAATAAATCAAATTTGTAATTCTTTTTTCAATTCTAAATAGTTTGTAAATAATTTTTCTGTTATTAATTAAATAATAACAGTATTTTGAATTGTTTATCAATACTCTAAAAATTTCTCAATTCAAATTAGAGTACTTATACTCCAAGGAAAATTATTAAATAAAGATAGACATGAAAGTTTCATTTTGTAACATTATTAACTGTTATACATTTACTTTCTTTAGTGTAACAAAAAAAAATTGCGCAGACCAAACAACAAGAAAAAAAAACACAAAAATTTAACAAAAAATATATGTTAATTTATTTCTTAAATGTTTAGAAACATTTGTTTTGTATATATTAAATGTCTTTGTCTTATTTTGTTAGTAAATGATAAATAAAATTGAAAAAATAATTTGGTATAAAATGCTTATCGTTAATGTCAACTTTCAGAAAATGCTCGTGTAGCTCAGTGGTTAGAGCTTCGTGCTTATAGTTGTATCTCATTTGAGAACTTTACTATACAAAGGATCCTTCAAAAGATCATTTAAAGCAACGCGACCGTCGTGGGTTAAATCCCCACCTCGAGCACTTTCTTTTTGCATTTTTTTTTTTTTTTTGGACGATTGAGCTAGTAGAATTTTTCAAATTTTGTTCTGCCAGTAAGTTTGAAATCGTATGCATTAACAGTTGTCTTTTTTCATTCTATTATTTAAGTTGGATTTTCATAAGAGTTACATAGGGAAATGGAAAGTTAAATGCAAGAAAAGAAATGTCAGAAATATACAGATGGTTTTTAATGTTAATTCAAGAAAAACAGATATATATGTAAATAAAAAGTTTTAATAATTTTTATTAACTTAACATAAGACAATATTTTAGTAAATGAATTGTTTAGAAAATGCTGAAATGAATAAAACTATGCATGCTTAATTGAACATAAAAAAAAATGACAAAAAATATACATCTTAAATTAAATTAAACTCAATAATTGTTTGAATACTATTTCTGAAAAATTAGAAACAAAAGAAATTTTTTTTTTCAAGATATTTCTTTTCAACAGTATTTACATTTAACATATAAAACTCCGACTTAGGAGTAAATATCACAAATGAAAAATATAATATATGAAGTCTCAAAGGAAAAATACAATTAAATAACCATTAAAACAACTCAATTTTCTAAATTACGTAATCCACTAACTTACCAAATATTTCATGTAGTATTGTTACTGAAGTTTCACAAATATAATCAAATAATTAAACTATTAAATAAAATATGTAATGGCTCAACAGACTCTCACTAAGATTTCTGTATTATCATTCTTTTAGTGACAAACATATCAGGAAAAGTTTTGTTTGGACAGAGGCTTAGATGTAACTGAATTTTATTATAGTTATTCCGAATATCCGATTACGTACTTTTAATTAAATGCGGAGGGATCAATATTATACGAGTATGTATATGTTAGTAATGACAGGCATGATTTAAGGTTACCATGTTAACAGTAATTTCAGGGTTTCAAGAAAAATGACGTAAAATTGCAACTTGAAATATAATTATAGTAAAGCTAATTCAATGTCTTGTATTATCTATAATATATTTTTTAACTACTAACAAATTTGATCTTAGGATATGTCGAACTACTAAATTTGAGTAAAATTAAGTTGAGCATCGCCGGACCTCTTATGAAATAAAATTCATTACATTTAACGTCATACAACTCGTATATACATTTTCTATCGTATAGGACAAATGAAAACGTCAGGGACTTCACTTTTCTCATTACATGTGGCGTTCAACGGGTAACTCTTACAGAAAAATCAAGCACTTTCCATTTTTAGATTTTATTAAAGTGAAAGATTGTTTAAACGAGGGAGAAAAAAAGAAATATGTGACGCTATACGACAGTGCCTGCGAAGATCTAAACGAATTAAACGAGAAGCAAAAAAATTTGCCTGTTAAACGACATCGCTCCTGCAAGAAAAAACTGACAAATGTCATTTTTGCCTGTAAAAGTGACACTAATAATAGTTAATTATACCACGAAATGCAACAAGACAAATCTCAACATTTACACCATGAATGTCGCAATTACCTTACTGATCTACTCTCTATACCCATAAGAAATTTTTTCTTTGGTAGGTTCTACGGGGTTTTTACTAAATTTGTTTACAAGGTCAATTGAGATGCTGTTTATTTACTTGATTCTTGTCACTGACAATTCAGAGAAATGAACTATTATATATTAAATTAAACACAGCCCGGTTTTTCAAGTGTCTTAAACCAAAATTAACAAAGTCGTTTACTTTCTTATATAATAGATTAAAATCTTAAATAATAGTTGTATTTTCTGATCGTTAAAGAAAACAAAATTACATTCGTGACTAATAAAATTTATATAGGAATATATTTTTACAAATAAAGAAAACACAATGGAAAATTGTAGTATACAAACAAATAAAGTAACGAAATCTGAATCAGATTCATTATATAATAAAAGTGTAGAATTAATTGAAATTAATGGTAAAAGAGTAAGTAAGACTTCAACGGGGAAACGTAAATTTCATAATAAATCTAAAAATGGTTGTGATAATTGCAAAAGAAGAAGAGTTAAATGTGATGAAGGTAAACCAGTTTGTCAAAAATGTATTAATATGAAATTAAATTGTGTTTATTCTGCACCAAAGGCAAGAAAGAGAAAATCAACTACTAAAAAAAATTCGATTACGAAGGATAATTTAAATACAAACCTTAATAATAATAATAATAATAATAGTAATGACAATAATAATGTCATCTTAACAAAAGTTAATGAAAATAATAATTCTCTAATAAATGATAATTTTGAAAATTTACAACAGACAACACAACAAACTCAACTTCAACAATTACAACAATTACAAGCTCATTTATTAAATCAATCTAATGGAACAAATAATATTTTAAATAATAATATTTTACCTACATCATTATTAAATTCTAATATGATAACATCTGGTTCAAATAACATGGAAAATTTATTACTTCCACCATTATTGGCAATTAGTTCGAATTCTACACAACAACAATCTCAAAATAATAATATTAATCAATTAAATTCATTAACGAGTCAAATTTCTAATGAAAGACTTTCAACATTTCAATCACCTTCAACTCCAAAACTTCAATCAATTTCAATGGGGTTTTCAAATAGTTTAAGTTACTTGTTATCACCAAGTAAATCAACAAAAAATTTAAATAATAATAATAATAATAATATAACACAAAATATTCAACAATCTCAGCAAAATGCATTACAAAATGAAATAAAATTACAACAGCAGTTACAATTACAACAAGAACAGCAGCAACAGCAGCAGCAACAACAACAAGCACAACAACAACAGCAACAACAGCAAGTACAACAACAACAGCAACAACAGCAAGTACAACAACAACAAGTACAACAATTAATGCAGTTACAATTACCTTCTGGACTTAATCAAGATGCATTATCTCATCTAAGTAAAATGAGTTTGAATTTAAAAAATATCATGCCAAATCTTACAGGTCAAGGTATCAATACAACTTCTCTATTAGGAATGGCTGGAAATATTAGTTCTAATAATTTGCCATTTGATTTTCAAGAATTATTAGGAAATAAATATAATAATAGTAATAACAATAATAATAATAATAATAACAATAATTTTATGACAAATAGAACTACAAAGGCATCTAATGCTGAAGAAGCATTAGCAACAATGCAACAACAACAAGAACAACAAGTAATTAAAAATCAAAATTTTAAAAATATTATTCAAAATTCATTAAAGAAATCAGATGATATTGATAAATCAAAGAATGAATTATCACCATTAAGTGGAATGCCACCAATATTAAAATCTTCAATGGAAAATGTATTAGGTGAAAAGACTTCAACACAAGATTCTGTTCAATCAAGCCCCAAAGGTTTAAATAAAACAGTATCATCTCAATGTAAAAGTCCTCTTGATTCATCAGAAAGTAGTTCATATTCAAATTCTTTAATGGCACAAGTTGATGAACCAACAAGATTAGCTCAATTATCAACAACAACAAATTTAAATTTAATTAATCTAAAATTATTTTATCATTATTGTACAGTTGTTTGCAAAACTATAACAAATGCAGGAATATCAAATCCTGAAGTTTGGGGAACATATATTCCAGAACTAGCATTAAATTATCCATTTTTAATGCATACAATTTTAGCCTTTAGTGCAACACATCTTTCTCGTAAAGAATCTGGATTTGAAATTTATATGTCATCACATCGTTTAAATGCATTAAAATTATTAAGAGAAGCTGTCTTAGAAATTTCTGATGAAAATTCTGATGCTCTTGTAGCATCATCATTAATTTTAATAATGGATTCATTAGCAAATGCAAGACCATCGACTGAATCAAATACATCACCATGGATTCTTCATGTTAAAGGTGCAATAACTGTCTTAACAGCGGTTTGGCCATTAAATGAAAATTCAAAATTTTCAAATTTTATTTCAGTTGATTTAAGTGATCTTGGTAAATCATTAAATAAAGAAAATAATACAATTTCTGATTTATTATGTTTTGATGAAAGTATATCAGATTTATATCCAGTGGAACTAGATTCTCCATATTTAATTACTTTGGCATATATTGATCAATTAAATAGAGAAAAGAATCAATCAGATTTTTTATTAAGAGTATTTTCATTACCTGCATTATTAGATAAGACATTTTTGGCATTATTAATGACAGGTGATTTAGATGCAATGAGAATAATGAGATGTTATTATAAGATGTTAATGTCATATACTACAGAAGTTAAAGATAAAATATGGTTTTTAGAAGGTGTTTCACAAGTCTTACCACAAGATGTTGATGAATATAGTGGTGGTGGTGCAATGCATATGATGTTAGATTTTTTGGGTGGTGGTTTACCATCAATGACAATGACAAATTTATCAGAATTTATATAATAATTCATATTTAAAAGGTAAATAAATAGATAAAAAGAAGGACATTAATTATTATTTAAAGAAATTTTATATTTTCATCTTCTTATTTGATGAATTTTGTGGTGATGTTGAATTTGAAATGGGTTGTGAAGTAGAAATTTCATCTGGACTATTTCTTTTTTTATTTTCTGAAATAATTTTATCAATATAATCTTGTACCCTATTTTCAAGATAATCTAATAATTCATCTTTAACCTCACCATTTTTAATTAATTCATAATCATAAGGATTATTATTATTATTATCTTGAATATCAGTATCATCTTCATCTATTACAGTATCTATATCATCTTTACTAATTTGTAATTTATCACCTTTATTACTCTTTAAATCAAAAAAATTTTGTTCAAGGATTCTATAATCAGTGAAATAATCTTGAAAAATTTGTGAATTAACTTTTATTGGAAACCTAGCCTTAAAGAAATTTTTTGGATATTTAAAATTTTGATCAATTAAATTTTTATATTGTAAACCACAATAAATTAAAGATAATGCAATGAAAGAATAACCATCACATAATAATGAAATAGGTTGTGTTACAGCTTGAATGATAAAATTTCTTGTTTCTTGTAAAATCTTGGGGAAAATAGTTTTAAAATCTTTTGATAAATTAAAATCTCTATTAAATCTATAAAATCCACTAAACATATCTTCAATAATTTCCTTTGGATTATCAAAATTTAAATCAAAACCAAAATGACAAATAATTTTTTTTTCATTTTCAACTAATTTATCTCTACATTCCCATTTTAATTTATCTAAATTTGTTTTTAATTTTAATTCAGGAATAATTTGAAATATAAAATCACAAGTTGCTTTGACATAAGCATCAATAGGTCTATTATTTTCCATAGTCTTACATGCTGTCACTAGGATTGATTGTGAAACATGAATACAATTAATTAAAGAATTTGGTAAACCATAAAGAAACCAAAATCTATAAAATAATATACTTGCAGCTGTATAAGTATGATCAAAAAGATTTAATTTTTTTTTCATTGTATAAAAGTACATTAAACATTTTTCCATATTTTTTTTAACTTCAAGAGAAATTTTTGGATTCGAATCCAATTTATCAATAATTTCTTTGCAAGTGAAAGTCCATGAATTTTTTGGTGTTGTAATGATATCAGGCCAATACAATCTTGAATTATAAGTGGTAATTTTTGAATTGGAATGTGAAATTTTTTCAATTTTTTTGTTTTCCATTTTGATTAGAACTGACGATAGAGATATGTGATGAGAGTTTCGTGTATTATTTTTATTCTTTCAATATTTTATATTTTTATTTTTTCAATATTTTCCAATTAATTTTCATTTTCCATTTTTATGGAATTTAGAAAAATTGAATTTGATCATGTGCGAAAATGAACATGAAGAGAAATCAACGATATTTTAACAATATTTTCAATGCTGTAATCGTGGAATTGCTGGATTATTGATGGCAAATGAAGTTGTATCGGTTACGTAGAGTGAGACGATTTCAATGGGTAAATTTTGGTTAATTGTCGTTGAGGTTTTGTCATTTGTCTTGGTATCTTGAAATATATTTGTATTTGAAATTAAATTCAAACCATTCATGAAATCTTTTTCATAATTTAAATTTATATGGAAAAGAATCCATGATTTGTTAATACTTAAATCATAGTTATCAAAATTGTAACCTAAAAATGTATTATCGTTGTTTTCGTTGTCATCTATGATAGTTTCAATTTGAAATGGTAAGAAACCTGTTTCTTGTAAGTATGGCTGAAATGATAAAGTTCCAAGTCTTATACAATAGATTCCTGGTATCTTAATCCAGTCACAAATAAAATTTGTCATCAAATATTCATTTGATTCGTTGTCGTATAAACATTCAATCTTTGTAATTGATTTTTTCAATAATGATAAATTATTAGTATCATTGATCTTGAACCAAATATTTATGGGGATAGTATCAAATTTAAATAAATTCGGTGAAAATTTTGTCATTGAAACTTTATCATTCTTTAGAAAATTTATATTGATCAAAGAAAAAATAATATGCCAAGAATCTGCTATGAAGGGTATGTCAATTATTGATTTATCATTATTTTTAAAACATGATAAAAGTAAAAAACGTGAATGGTATCTATATTTATCAAGGTTTGAAACGAAACTAACTAAATATGGTATTATAAAGTTCCAAATAGAATCTTGCAATGGTAAGATATTTAAAGTTTTATTTTCATATACTTGATTATGTAAACAATGCAACTTTTTATTAACCAAACAAAGGTCTCTTTTTGTCAATTTCACAATATTAATCAATATTTCGTTGGGCAAATCTGTTAGAATCATTTGAAACTGGAAATTTTTATTATCAATTAATTTTTTACTATGTAAATTTAATTTTGCAAACCAAATTTGTTTTTGTTTTTTCAATACGCGAAACTTTTAAAGACAATTTTATCGATTATTAAATTTTGAAACATTTCAAGTAACAAATTGTAGAGGCCAATTGTGCCAAAATTGCAGTCTGAAGATAGCAATTGCATTGATAATGATCAAATGAATTGTTGCTGTTGAAATTTCATACTTTTTCCCGGTTTAAACTGCACAACTTCAAGGGTTTAAACATCGGCGGCTATTGCAAATGCAGGATAATAAAGTACCACTGCATCTTCCGGTAAAACCACCTCAAATGAACTACAAAAGTGTCACACAACTGCAAACATCCTTCGCAAACACCCCATAAACACTCTCCATCACAAATCTTTTGCTGCCAAATTGTCACACTGCACGACCGCAAAAAGAAACATTTTTCCTTTCAACTGAAAAATTTTTTCTTCTTTTGATTTCCTGTTTACATTTTATTGGCAATGATCATCTAATTTTAAATTAATTGCAAGACATTTTCATTTCCACACACGTTTCTAAGTCACGTCTAATTTTTTTTTTTTTGCTCTTTTTCACTGTGAGATTTCTGTGGCTAAGAAAATTTTTATAATATAATTATTATAATATAATCTCCCTAATAAAACTGAAAACTATACAATTTTTATCAAAAATAAAAAAAATTTTCATTTAGTAATTATTGACAAACAAACAAACTACTTTGAAGTAAATACATATTTTGTCCTTTTTTTGTTGACTCAACATTTTTAATATCATCAAATCAAAAATAAACAAAAACAAAAAACAACCATTCATATACATATTTTTTTTTTTCTTTATTAATTTATTATGGTTGGAAAGAAAAGTCCCCGTAAAATGACTCCATCATCTGCAGGAAAACGACTTCCAATGTTAGGTAATAGACCAAGAAGATTTAGTCTGTTATATAGTTCAGATTCTTCATTGAGTAATGTTAGTGATGATAATGATAATACAGGTAAAGGTAAAAATGGTTCAAATAATTCTCATGGTAAAAAAAGTAAACTTATAAAAAATCAAGATAATAACAATTCAACCGAATCATCTGATTATGGTGTAATTGATGATGACAGTGAAGACGAAGATGATTCATCTGATCCCGATGAAGATGAAGATGAAGATGATGACGATGGTGATAGTAGTACTAGTAGTTCTGATGATGAAAATATCGATTTTGTTAAATTGACTGCCCAAAGAAAGAAAAAAGCAATGAAAGCTTTATCTGCATTAAAAAGAGGTAAACCTCCATCAAATATAATAACAAATGAAACTATTTCAAAAAATGATTCAAATTTAAATAATAAAGATATTAATAAAATTTCTGAAGAAGATATTGGTGAAGAAATTTCTGATATTAAAAATAATAATGAAAATGATTTTAAAAAATTATCAAATTTAAATGATAATAATAATATTGATCCATTACCTGTACCAAAATTTTCTGATGAAAGTGAAGAATCAGATTATAATATTGATCAAGATTCTTATTTTAATATAATTAATAATGATGATGATTCAATAGGTGAAATTGAAACTGATTTTGAAACTGGTGATGACGATGATTTACCAATTTTACAAGAAGAGGAACAAAATATCGTTGATGAATTACAAAATGATGATGATTTATCATTTGATGGTAGTATTCATGAAGATGGTTCAGATCCAGTTGATTTGAAAGTATTAAATGAAGACGAAGATGATGAAGACGATGAAGAAGAAGAAGATGATGAAATTATGAGTGATTTTGATATACCTTTTTATGAAGATCCAAAATTTTCAAATTTATATTATTATGAGGATGGTTCAGAACCAAAATTAAGTTTAAGTACATCATTACCATTAATACTTAATGAAGAGAAAAAGACAAGAATTCAAAAAAAAGAAGATAAAAAAAGAGAAAGAGTTGAACGTATTAAGACAAGAAAATTATTGAAAAAAAATGCTAAAAATAATAAAAGTTTAAATATTGATGGTGACGAATATAGTTTTGGTGCATTTTTTCATACTGATGATGAACAAGATTTTAAAAAAAATTTAATTAATAAAAAAGATAAAAATTCAAATGAAAAAATTTTAAAAGATAATAATGATTCTTTATCATATTCTGATTGCTTAACTTCAGATTCCGAATATGAAAATATTTTATTAGACATTGCACATTTACCAACTGATGAAGAATCTATAGATGAATCATCAAAACATAATACTCCACGTTCAATAACAAATAATAATGATTCACTAATTAAAAGTAATGATATTTCTGATCTTGATTCAAATTTTGATGTTTCAGATTTTGATGATGATGATGATGATGATAGTGTAACAAATGTTTTTATTGATATCGACGATCTTGATCCTGATTCATTTTATTTTCATTATAGTGATGATGATGATGAAGATGATGAACAAGATAGCAGTAATAATAATCATAATAATAATAAAAATTCAGATTCTAATTCAAATTTTAAAGATTCAAATAATGAACAAATTGAACCTGTCATATACGTTGATAATGAATCAACCGATGAAGATGATAATATTCCACCACCAAATTTAAGAAATAAATCTATTGGTACAAAAGCAAAAGAAATTGTTAGTTCAAATACAATTGGTTTAAGACCACCGAAATTAGGTACATGGGAAACAAATAATAAACCATTTAGTATCATCGATGGACTTTCAACAAAATCACTTCATTCATTAATTCAAGAACATCAACAATTAAATGAACAAAGAGCATCATCAATTGAACCAAAAGATTTTTCTAATAATAAAGATGAAAATCAAAATTTAATTGAAAAAAATTTAAATGTTAATGAAATTGAATTAAATGATTTATTAAATATGAGTGAAATGGAAGATGATGATGAAAACGATAAATCTTTACAATCTTATCAATCACTTTCAATTAATGACTGGTATAATAAACCGAAAGTTCCATTATCTGCATTTAGAAATAAAGGTGTCAATTTTCAAGATGAAGATCAATATTTAATACCAAATTTATCAACTAAAAAAGTTCCAATTGGTTATATTGGTGGTGAAAGAACAAGAAAAAAAATTGATAAGATGAAAGAATTACAAAGGAAAAAAAATGAAAAGAAAAGATTATTAAAGAAAAAGAGAAAATTATTAAAATTGAAAAGAGAACGTGCTCGTATTGAAAAGGAAAAATCTTTAATTTTAAATCATAATGATGATTTAATTAATTCAAATATTAATAATATTCTTGATAATAATAATGACAACAACAACAACAACAACAACAATAATTTAATTTTACCAAATCATAATATCGATAACAATTTAATTACATCAAGAAAAAATTCAGTTAAAAGTGTTGGTATTGATGAAATGCATGAACTTTTAGGTAATGATAACAGTAATTTATTAGATGATCATAACGATTTATTAGGTTATAATAATGATGAATTAAATGAAAATAATAATCTTTTAATTCAAACAGATGCAGATATTCTTGCATCGTTGGCGGCACCTGTTGAATTTGATGATTTTACAAATGGTAATGCTTCTTTATGGAAACAACGTAGACATAGTATGGTTGAAGCCGCTGCAGAAAATTTAAGATTTACAAAGAATGGATTATTTAGTGAAAGTGCATTAGCTGATATTGAAGGAATCTTAACTAATAATGGTTCTTCGAATGCATTTGACTTTAAAGAAGTATTACAATAATCGTTGCATATTCCAATTATTAAATCAAGTCACTATATTCCATCTTATTATTCATTCATTAATTTATTCATTTATTTATTCATTTATTCTACTTACCCCATTTTATAGAGACTTCGTGTTAAGCATAAACAAACATTTATTCAAATATTTTATATATTTCTATTCCATTTTATAACTTGCAAGTTCGTAAACGATGATTTGAAAATTTTTCAAGCTCATCGCATCGCAAAAAATTTGACATACAAATTAAAGAGTAATAATGCATTATATTTGTAAATATATAGTTTGTTCAAGAAAGAGGATAAGAAAGATTTATAAACAATTTATTAATCATGGATTTGAAGACAAGTTATAAGAATACTTCTTTGACTCCAATTTATGCGGGTTCTGGTGCTGTAGCTACCGTTTCTTCAGATGGTTCAATATTAGCCACACCAGTTCTTGATGAAATTAATATTATTCAATTACTTCCAAATCGTAAATTATTGCATAAGATATCTAATGATGATGAACAAGATATTACTGTTTTAAAATTAACTCCAGATTCAAAATATTTATGTTTTGCATCACAAGCTCAATTATTAAAAATTGTTAATGTTAATTCAGGTAAAATTATTAAACAAATAAAAATTTCATCACCATCTTATATTATGGATTGTGATTCTACTTCAACTTTAATTGCTATTGGTGGTACTGATGGTAGTATTGTTATAATTGATATTGAAAATGGTTATATAACACATTCATTTAAAGGTCATGGTGGTACAATTTCAAGTTTAAAATTTTTTGGTCAACCAAATAGTAATATTTATTTATTAGCTTCAGGTGATACAAATGGTATGGTTAAAATTTGGGATTTAGTTAAGAGAAAATGTTTACATACAATTCAAGAACATAATTCTGCTGTTAGAGGTTTAGATTTACGTGAATTTGATGAAATTTCAAATTTACAATTAATCTCTGGTGGTAGAGATAATATTATTAATTTTTTTGAATTTAATTTAAATAAAAAATGTAAATTATTAAAGACAATTCCAGCTCATCAACAAATTGAATCATGTGGATTTATCTCTCAGGATATAAATAATAATTTAATTTATACAGCAGGTGGTGATGCAATCTTTCAATGTATATCATTAACAAATGGTCAAATTTTGAAAAAAACAAATAAACCTATTGAAGAATTATTTATTATTGGTGTGTTACCAATTTTAAATGGTTTAAAATTTTATATTGTATTATCTGATCAAACTTTAAGTTTACTTAATATAGAATATGCTTTAAATGATGAAAATAAACAAGATGAAATTATTAAACCAGAAATTTCAATTGCAGGTAATCATGGTACCATTGCAGATATGGTATTTGTTGGACCAGAATCAAATTATTTAGCTCTTGCAACAAATTCACCAACTTTAAGAATTATTCCATGTCCTAAGATTAATAATGATATAAAAGTAATTGATAACGATGAAGATAATTTATTTATTGATGTTGATCTTTATGAAGGTCATACAGATCTTTTAAATGCTGTATCAAGTACAGATGATGGATTATGGATTGCTACAGCATCTAAAGATCATACAGCAATTGTTTGGAAATTTAATAAATTAACCCAAAAATTTAATCAATTTGCAAAATTTATTGGTCATTCATCATCTGTTACAGCTATTAGTTTACCAAATGTAATGTTAAGAGGTTATCCTGAATTTTTAATTACAGCATCAAATGATTTAACAATTAAAAAATGGGAAATACCAAAACCAAATGATAATAATTTTGAAATTAAAATAATTAAAAATTCAGAATTTACACGTCATGCTCATGAAAAGGATATTAATGATTTATCTATATCACCAAATGATTCAATTTTTGCAACAGCATCATATGATAAGACTTGTAAAATTTGGGATCTTGAAACAGGTGAATTAAAATCAACTTTATCAAATCATAAACGTGGGTTATGGGGAGTTTCATTTTGTCAATATGATAAATTAATTGCAACATGTTCTGGTGATAAGACAATTAAACTTTGGTCATTAGATAATTTTAATGTATTAAAGACATTTGAAGGTCATACTAATGCTGTACAAAGATGTAAATTTATCAATAAACAAAATCAATTAATAAGTAGTGGTGCAGATGGTTTAATTAAAATTTGGGATTGTAATACAGGTGATTGTTTAAGGACATTAGATGGTCATTCTAATAGAATATGGGCATTAAATGTTTTAAATGATGGTGATTTAATTGTTAGTGCTGATGCAGATGGTATTTTCCAATTTTGGAAAGATTGTACAGATGAACAAAGGGAAGAAGATTTACAAAATAAGAAATTAAAAGTTGAACAAGAACAATCTTTACAAAATTATTTAAATTTAGAAGATTGGACAAATGCATTTTTATTAGCATTAACGTTAGATCATCCAATGAGATTATTTAATGTATTAAGACAAGTATTGATAAGAAAAGATGATGAAATTAATTCTAGGATAATCTTTAATAAAGAATTAGATGAATTAATTGGTAAATTAAATGATGAACAAATTTTACTTTTATTTAAAAGATGTAGAGATTGGAATACAAATGCTCGTACACATTTAGTTGCACAAATGATGATAAGATGTATTATACAAAGATGTAATATAAATGAATTAAGTGAAATTCCTGGTGTTATTCAAATTATTAATGGTATTATTCCATATAGTGAAAGACATTTTACAAGAGTTGATAACCTTGTTGAACAAAGTTATATTTTAGATTATGCATTAGTTGAAATGGATAAATTATTTTAGGGCAAAATATATATAAAGATAAATAAATATACATAAGATTGTGAACCCTAAATTAGGGCTTTTTTTTTTTTTGGAATTGAAAAATTTTGAAATATAAAAAAAAAATGATAAAAATTTTGACATCGATGAGATTGATATTGATGTTGTAAAAGATATAAAAGTCAAAGATGTCAGTTGGTGATATAAATAATATTAAACAGAATACAAATAAGAAGAGTAGAAGAAGAAAGAAGAGAAGAACTGCAGAAGTCTCTGATTCTGATTCTGATTCTGATTCATCAGATGAAAGTAGTAGTAAAATTGAAGTTAATAAAATTGAAGAAAAGATTGAAGAAATATCAGATGTTGAATTATCAGATAATGAAAATATTGAAACTTTGAATAATGAAACAAAGGATAAATTGAATGAAATTGTCTTAACGAATACTGAATTAAGTCAAAGAACAAAGAATAATAATTCTATTGATTTAAATAAGATTAATGATAGTATTAAAGAAGGTCAAAATAAATTGAATGATATTAATGATAAAGATTTGAAAAATGAATATTTAAATTTATTATTTCAAAATTATGGGGATGATATTAATTCATTAAGAGAAGCACCTGATTTTACTACTAAATCTTTAGTGATATTAGCAAATGTATTAAAAGATGGTTGTAATATGTTTGATAATGATACATTAAAGACTATTGTTGAAAGTAAATAAAAAAAAAAATATGTAAAGTAAATTTTAAGAATAAAAAATATTAATAATTAAAAAAGAAGAATAAATATAAAAAAAAAAATTATTTAGATCTTTTCATAAATAATTTTGAAAAAAAATTTTTTTTTGTCTTTTTTTTTGAATTTTTTGAAATTGAATCCATTGGTATATCTTTAATATTTAATTTTGTCATTAAATCTTCATTAGTATTATTTGTAATTGGTAAAGAATCGTCATTAATTTGTTTCTTTGATTTACTAAATATACTTGATGAAATTGTTGTTGTATTTGTATTTGAATTTCTATTAATTTGATTATTATTATTATTATTATTAAATTTTTGAAATGATGAAATACTTTGTTGATCTAATGCAGTAGTTGATAATGGTTGTTCAATGGGTAAAGTTGTTGTTGCACCATGATTTTCAATATTTGAATTAATTGTTGGTAATTGAGTTTGATTAGTTTCATTAATTTTGAAAAATTTTTTTTGTTCATTATTAAATTGAGTTTTTTTCTCTAAATTTAATTTTTCTTCATTTGATAATTGATAACCACTATTTTCTTGTGAAAATTGAACAACTTTATCTAAAACATTTTTCAAATTAAATTTATTTTTGGTATTATTATTTTTGGTATCGTTATTTTTAATATTATTATTATTTTTAATATTATTTGATAATTTTCTTGTAATTAAATTATTTGATAAAAAATTATGATTATTATTAATTGATTCGTTATTATTATTAATTGATTCATTATTATTTTTTTGTAAAGATTCATATTGTTTTTGAATATTTGATTGATTTAAATTTTTTTTAATATCATTTGATATAATTTTTTTATCATTGATTAAATTTTTTTGTAAATTATCTTGTGATAGGGAGACATTTCTATCCTGTGATAAAGGAATATTTTCATTATTAATATTTTCAATTGATAAATTTTTATTATTATTTGATGATATTATATCAGGTTGAATAAAATGAGAATCGTAATAATTTTTTTGTGCAATTTCTAAAGCTTTTGAATACATTTCAGCATCACTTAATTTATTATTTGATGATATTTGTTCTTTCTTAATTTTTTCATTATTATTTGATAGAGTTTGTTCTTTATTATTTGGTAAAATTTCATTATTATTCTTTAATTTGAAGAAAGAAGGTGAAAATTTTTTAATTTTATTTTGATTTTGATTTTGATTTAAATTATCTTGTCTTAAAGTCATTCTTTGACCCATCTGACTCTTTCTTTGATTATTTACGGTATTAGTATCACCGTTATTGTTACTATAAACTTTTTTTCTGGCAATTTCAAAAGCTTTATCATACATTTCTTGTTGTGATAAGATTTTCTTAGGTTTATTATTATTTTTCAATGGAATTTTTTCTTTTTCTTTTTCTTCTTCTTCTTCTTCTTCTTCTTCTTGAATATCTTCATTAATAAAATTATCACTAAATTCATCGAAATGATTTTGATCATTATTATCTAGTGGTATAATATTAGTTGTCTTTGTTATTGTCTCTACATATTCTATACCATCGATTCTTTTAATTGTCTTTGTTGTAATTGATTTTGTTCTTCCTGTTTGATCCATTAATTTAGTTACTTTTGTTGTGATTGAGTTTGTTCTTGATGCATGGTTTGAACTTAAAGAGTTTAATCTTTTATTTCTTTTAATGTTATGAATATTATTATTATTATCAATTTGTTTTGATTGTGAACGAGGTTTATCTAAACTTTGTTGTGATCTCAAGGAGTAAGTCTTGTGATGATTTGATTGTTGAAGAGGAGTTCTTGATTGTCTCTTTGTATTGATCATTGAGAGTGTTCTTTGATTTGTTGCTGTGGAAGCAGCGGCAGCAGAGAGTCTTGCACTTCTGTTGAAATCCTGATCTTTTTGATAATAGTAATCGTATCTTGACAAGTCGGGGACTTTATGTTCTTTCTTAGGTAAACCAAACACCATCTTTTGTCTTGTTAATCTTTGTTTTATTAAGTTGTAAACTATTAAGTTTTATATTGTTGATAAACCTTTTTTTTTGATTTTATTTGAAAGAAACGAAAAAGGGAAAATTGAAAGGCCGGGTGCCGTTAGGGTTGGTGGTGCGAAAAAGTTAGGGCTGGGGAAACGGTGTTAGGGTTGCGGCAGAAAGCTGTTTAAAGAGCACGGGAAAGTGGTTGTTGAGTGTTTTTGAATGCAGTGCAGTTGTTTGCAATTGTTTTAGACGTGTTTTTATGTTTGTCTTCTGGTGGGTTGTTATGAACATTTCCATTGAAACTCGTTCTTTTACATGGCAAAAAATCAGTTTGTGACAAAACGCCGCCAAAAAACCCCTCAGAAACAGCCGCACAACCACAAAACCCTAACTAAGTACCAAAAAAATCCTTCCCCAAACTTTCACAAACCCTAATATATACCCTGCCAAGCCCTAACCGTTTTCTTAACATGTGAAACTTTGTTTTAATATTGAAAAGCATAACAATCTTAAAGAAAAGTATTAAAGTATTAAAGCAACAAAGTATCAACATCTTTACCACACACCACAATCATGTCTGAAAAAAATACAAACACCAAAGAAGCTACCGATAAGACTGACGATTCTACAACTAACGACCCAACAAAGATCTTAAATGAATTACAAGATACTAACATTGAAAAATTCTTATTAAATATTAATCCAGTAGATCTTTATAAAGAAACCTATTTAATACCAAACACAAAAGCAATATTTCTTACACCATTCGATATTGAAATACTATTAACCATCTTCCCACATTGGAAAGAAAGATTAATTAAATCAAATGATTTAATTAAATTCATTAAGAAAAGATCAAAAGATTTAAAATTTAAAGAAATTAAACCTAAAGAAAATGATAATAAAGATAACGATACCAATAACCTTTGGGAAATTAATTGTGAAAAATGGCCTGCTCCATCGAAAGATTTAAATTTCTCAATTTATTGGTCAATGATAACAATAAATTCATTAAAAGATTATCCAAATTTAAAATTTGATACTTTTAATGAAAATTCTTATTTCAATGATTTAAGATCAAAATTTAAAGTAACTTTAAATAAATTTAAAATTGAATTGAAGACAATGGGTATTTCAAATTTTCCAACATGGGTTATAATATTTGAAAAATTTTTAAAAGAAAATAATCTTTTATTTTCTCTTAATAATAATATCTTTAAATTAGATAAAATTTCAATAACACCATTACATATAGCAGAAAATAATTTCTTACTTTACGATATATTAATTTTTCTTTTCCCAAATTTTAAGGTTCATTCCTCTGCATTCGATCAATGGAATTATATAAAACAAAATCATATTAATTCAAATAATGTTGATACAATAATTAATAACATGATAATGAATCTTCGTTTAAATGATCATACAAGATTATTTCATTTAAAAAATTGGTTCGATAAGATTAATTCAATAAGAGATTTCGTTCAAAAACCTTTCTATTTACAAGAAGAAATTAGAATGAATTTATATAAAAGATTCTTAAAATTTTTTGGTGAAAATAATGAAAATTTAAAAATTTTAAATATAACAATAAATTCATCAATTAATGATATAATGATAGCGGTAGATAAATTAAATACAGGTTCAATAAAATCATCTCCCATTAGAAATAGAATTAATAAAATTGAATCCTTTAAAGATAATAAAAAAACTTTATCACATAAGAAAAGATTAGATTCAATAAATAAAAAAATTGATGATGATGAACAAGAAACTTATTTCATTTAATTGAAAAATTCTCATTTTTTACCAAATTTTTTTACTGCCAAAAAACGCGTTTCCACTCGTTGAAAATTAATGAAATTTTGTTTATTTTATAATCAATTTATTTAAATTTAAATAAGTTCATTTGTATATATATTTGATAAGGTTATATCTATATATATATATTTATTTATTTATATCTGATAAGGTTATATATATTCTATTCAAATGACTGATCTTTCTAATAAGAAAATCTTAAATAAAGATGAAACAACAAATAAAAATTTTCAAAAATTTCCAACTAATTTAGGTGGATTAAGACCATATAATGATAATGATCTCAATGATAATGATACAGATAAACCAATTTTAATTAAAAAATATCAAATTCCATTAAATAAAGATAAAATTAATAATAATTTAACTTTACCTTTATTAGCATTGAAAAATTTTAAAAAAATTGATAAAGATAAAGATAATAATAATAATTTAATTGCTGCAAAAGCTTTTTATAATAATAAAAATTTAAATATTCCAATAATTTCAAAGAAAAATTTAAAAGATGATAAGATTCAAGATAATGATAATAATTTAATAAAGAATCAAGATAATGATAATAATCTAAAAACAACTCAAGATAATGATCTAATTAATTATGATAAATTTAAAAAATTAAAAGAAAAAATTAATCATTTTGAGAAAAATGAAATCTTTTTCAAGAAACGCTCTAAAAATTTAACAAATGAATTATTAAATAATGAATTTAAAATTTCAAAATTAAATGGTGAAATTAAATCTTTAAAGAAAAAAATTTTTACTTTAGAATCATCAAAAAGATTATTATTAAATGAATTAATTAATATTAATTCTAATCATGAAAATTTGAAAAATTTTTTATCTGAACAAAAATTTAATCAAAATGAAAATGATAATTCTTCAGTTTATGAATCAGCAAATGAATTTATTTCAGATGATAAGACAACTTCACTTCCCAATAATAATTTTAAAAATTTAATTGAAAATTTGAATAAAAGAATTAAATCTTATCAAAAGAAAGAAAACGATTTGAAAAAAATTTTAAATAATTTTAAACAAAATAAAAATGATATTATGATAAAAGATGAATCACCTTTCTTAAAAAAATTATCAAAAGATTTAATTAATTCAAATAATGAAATTAAATTAATAAGAAAAAATTCACAAATTAAATTGAAAAATTTACAAAAATTTTATATTACTGAAAAATTTCAAAAAAATAATCTCTTAAGTGAAAATGAACAATTAAAATTATTTATTAAAAATAAAAATGAATCAATTAAATTAATACATGAAAAGAATATTTCATTAACAGATAAATATAATGATGATATTAAAAATCAAAATGAAAGATTTAATAATTTGAATAATTTTATTAATTTTCAACATAATAAATTAATTGAATTAAATGAAGCATATAAAAGAGAAATTGCAAAAGATAAAGATAATAATACATTAAATGAAACTTTAAAGAAATTAAATGAAACTGAAAATAAATTAATTCCATTGAAAAATATGAATCAATCACAATCAATCTTAATCGATGATTTAAGAAAACAAATCTTAGATAAAACAAATCAAAATCAATTATTAATTCAATTATTACAAGAAAAGGATTCAAAATTAAATGAAATTTCTATTGAAATTATTAAGATTAAAAATTCACAAAATAATAATAATAATAATAATTTTGATGATAATTTCTTAAAAAATTTTGTCAATACATATCGACAAAATTATAATTTTAAAATTATAAAGACATTAGAAAATTTACAAAAGATGAAAGACAATAATAATAATACAATAAATCCGAAAAATTTAGAAGAATCAATTTCAATGTTTAAATCTTTATTAACAAATTTAAATGAAAGAATTGATCAAGTTGAAATGTCAAATAATGTAAGACAAATTGAAAATAATCCAAATGAAAAAGCTTTAATAATTAGAGATCAAGATAAAAATGTATAAATATATATATAAGATTGTTTATTTTTAATTAAAGAAGTGTCAGTAATTCAATTTCTGTCGTTTTTTCTTTTATGACTCATTAAATATTTTTCAATTTTTTTAATTTTCTCGAGACTAAAAACTTTTCAATTGAAACAAATAAAAAAAAAAAGATAAACAATTAAGTAATATTGAAAAAAACATTATAATATCAAAGTATCAAGTTAATCACACTTTTTAATATGGCTGCTAAAAATGATAAGAAACAATCTGGTTATGCTCGTTTATTAGGTTCTGCATCTGCTGGGATCTTAGAAATTGGTGTATTTCATCCTGTTGATACAATTTCAAAACGTTTAATGTCAAATCATACAAAAATTTCAAATAGTCAACAATTAAATAAAGTTATCTTTAAAGATTTTGCAAATTTAAATTTAAGTCAAAGATTTCTTTCATTATTTCCTGGTTTAGGTTATGCAGCAGTTTATAAAGTTTTACAACGTGTTTATAAATATGGTGGTCAACCATTTGCTAATGAATTTTTAAATAAACATTTTAAGAAAGATTTTGATAATGCATTTGGTGAAAAGACAGGTAAAGCTTTAAGATCTGCAACAGCAGGTTCAATGATTGGTATTGGTGAAATTATTCTCTTACCATTAGATGTTCTTAAGATTAAAAGACAAACAAATCCTGAATCATTTAAAGGTAGAGGTTTTATTAAGATCTTAAAAGATGAAGGTTTATTTAATTTATATAGAGGTTGGGGTTGGACTGCAGCAAGAAATGCACCAGGTTCTTTTGCTTTATTTGGTGGTAATGCTTTCGCCAAGGAATATATCTTAGGATTACAAGATTATTCAAAAGCAACATGGTCACAAAATTTTATTTCATCAATTGTTGGTGCATCTGCTTCATTAATTGTCTCTGCACCATTAGATGTCATTAAGACAAGAATTCAAAATAAAAATTTCGATAATCCAGAAAGTGGGTTAAAGATTATTAAAAATACATTGAAAAATGAAGGTATTTCAGCATTTTTCAAAGGTTTAACACCCAAATTATTAACAACAGGTCCAAAATTAGTCTTTTCATTTGCATTAGCACAATCTTTAATTCCATGGTTTGATAATTTTTTACAAAAATAATTATTTAATTGAAAAATAAATTGTATAATTAATAATAATAATAAAAAAAGTTTTAATTTAATTTAATTTTATTATTTTGTAATAATTTCGGTGATTTTTCTTATTTAAAAAAAATTTGATAATAATCATAATAATAATAAACTTGTAAAGAAATTAATAAAGTATATATAAAAAACTTAAAACATTATGAATTCAATTGATAATGGTGTTAAAAATGCTAATCTTTTCAATAAAGAACAAAATGATAATGTTATAACAACTTTACCAAAGAAAAATCCTGAAATCTTTAAATTTGAAGATGGTAATACACAATTAAATTCAAATTCCAATAAAAAGATTCAAAGTAGAAGAGGTAGTATTTATAAAGATAGTAATGTTACCATTCAACAACCTTTATTAAATCAAATTATTAATGATGATGGTACAGCGATTGAGAGTATTAATAATCAATCTATAAATGATCATTATACAGAAAGTATTTTTAGTAATAATGAATTAAGAGCTGTCTTGGGACAAAATCATTTATTTAATGAAACTAATTCAATTTGTAATAATTATAATTGGTATTTAATTACTATAGGAATACTATTAATTTTAATTATTTTGATTTCTAGTCATATTCAAAGTCAATTATGGTTTGAAAATTTTACCAAGATTAAAATTAGTATGTCTTTATCAATTATTGAATTTAGTTCATTAATAAGTACAATTTTATTAAAAATTATTGGTGGTTTAAGGTATAATTATTTTGGTAGAAAAAAATTAATTGTTTTTGCAATTATTTTATTAATTATTGGTACATTATTTTTGATCATATCAAATGATAATAATGATAATAATTTATCACGTTTTATTATTGGTTTAAGTATTGGTATTAATTTAAATATTTTACCAATTTATTCATTTGAAATTTTCCCATTTTTAAATAAAGGTAAAATTTTTTGTATTTATTTTATTTTCAAATTAATTGGTAATTCAATAAATTTTTTAATTAATTTTGAAATTAATTTAATCTTTACATTAATTTTAATTATTATTTTATTGTTAATAATAATTTTAATCTTACCAGAGACACCATTTTGGTTAATTAGTAATACAAAGGAAACTGATGCAATTAATATAATTGGTAAATTATATTGTAATAATGATTTTGAAATAAGAAAAGAATTTCAAAGAATTAAAGAAATAATTTTATATTCAAGAGAAATTATTATAGAACAAAATAATGATAATGATAATAAATTTAAAAAAATTTTATCAAGAATTTTTTTCTTACAAATTTTTAATCAATTTAATGGTATTAATATCTTTATTTCAAGTTTACCTTTATTAATATTTGAAATTAATAAAGATTTAAATTTAATTATCAAGTTTTTTCTATTAATTTATATCTTTACGATAATAATTTCATTTTTAACAATTATAAATTTAAATCAAAGACAAATTTTTTTAATTAATTTAATACCAATTATAATAATTTTAATTTTTATCTTAATGACAATTACAATTTCTAATAATATTAAGATAATCTTAATATTAATTATAAGTTATTTAATCTTTCATGGAATTAGTTTTAATCTTTTCACAAATTATTATTCAATTGAAATTTGTCCTAAGGATAAAGAATATGAGATGATTTCAATTATAATGATAATAAGTCTTATTTCCAAGATTATGGTTAAATTTATTTTAACTTGGTTAATTTTAAATTTTAATCAAAGTTTAATAACAATTTTTTTACTGTTAACAATTTCGTTATCAATATTATGTTTCTATATAATAAGAAAATATTTCCCTGATATTATTAGATTAAATAATAATAACGATAATGAATTGATAAGAAATTTTTAATTATATAAATGTTTTTTTGTTCTTTTTTTTTTTTTTTTTTTCTTGCAAGATTATATAATATAAGTTATCTCTATATAAACGTCTATATATTTTTATTTCATTTCTTTAAAACACAAAAAACAAAGGTACAAATGAATAAAGAAACGTTTATTTATGAATTTGTTAATAGTTCATTTATTAATGCTTTATTAATCTTTAGAGATAAGACAGGTAATTTAATTTGGGCATCATTAAATAATGATAATTGTAAAAATTTTGTAAAGAGTAAAAAAATAATTGAAAGATCATTAATTAAAAATTTTAAAATTGAATTTAAACGTGATTTGAATGAAAAATATAAAGATCAATGCAATAAATATTATAATTTACTTGAGAATAAAATTAATGATATTAATATTAATTTTGAATTTTTAATTGGTACAGATTTTCAAAGAAAAATTTGGAATGAATTAATTAAGATTAAATTTGGTGAAATAATGACATATAAAGAAATTGCTTGTAATTATGGTAATTCAAAGAGTTCAAGAGCTGTAGGTCATGCATGTAATAAGAATCATTTAGCTATTATTGTACCTTGTCATAGAGTTATTGGTAAATCAGGTAAATTAGTTGGATTTAATGGTGGAATTAAATTAAAAGAAAGATTAATTGAAAGGGAAAATAAGTTTTGAAAATTAGATATAATAATTATTTATTTTTATTTACATGATATATATATATATATATTAGTTTTGTTTAGTCTTATTCATGTTTTATTCAGTCTTATCTATATTATCTTCAGTCTTATCTATATTATCTTTATGTGATTTTAATGAAAGGTATAAAGTATTTGATGGTGATTGTAAAGTTTTAATTAAATTAATACCACTTGATAATTGTAAAAGATAAATTAAATTATTTTGTAATTCAATTAAAGAAGGTAATTTACTAAAATTATTAATTTCATTAAAATTCATTGTATCATTTTGAATTTTTGCACCTATGATAAATAATTTATCCTTTGAATTATTTAAAATTTTAATTAATTTATTAATATCCTTTGGATTTAAATCTTTATATGTTATAGCAGCAGTTGGTCCAGTAAATAATGGGAATAAAGGATGATCTTTAACTAATTCATTAACGTTTTGTAATGGTGAACAAGGATCGGATCTATTTGAATTTTTCAAATAAACTTTAAATAAAGAATTACGAATTTTGGTTAATTTACCATTTGTTTGTTTAATTTGTTCTCTAAAGAAATGATCTTCAATCTTAGTTAAATTATTGTAATGAATAAAGATAATTAATGGATTGGATTCCATTAAATTTTTATAATGATCAATTAAGAAAGTCTTTCTTGAATTTGGTGGTTTAACAGTTAATCTATTATATAAGATTTGATCAGATTTTTTAGCATTAATTGAAACAAATCGAGTAGTTAACAATTTGAAATTAGTTGGTCTTTGAAAGGGTAAAAGTCTTGATAATGACAGCATTATTATTTATCAAGATAGTGAGTAATACAGTATTGAAAGGGGGATCTTTATCAGTAAACAGTTGTTAAACAAAACTGAATATTTCTTAAAATTTCTTAAAATCTTGAATTGTTTATTATTCTAATAATTTCTTAATTATATAAAAATTTTTCAATATAAAAAAAAAAAAAAGACAAACCGAATTGAAAAAAAAAAAAAATTTAAACATGAAATAGATTTAAACAAAATTAATATAAAGATAAAGATAAATAGTATAAATATTAATGACAAAATGATTGAAAATGATGATTTTCGATATGAAACGCATATAAAGATGTTTCCATTAAATTCTGATACGACACCGTATCCTTTAGAAGAAAGTGAGAATGAAATCGATACAGAACATTTAAAAGATACGATTGATGATAAATCTCATATACCATATCCTAATGATATTGATACTGGTATGAATGAATTGAATTTAAATGATAAGGATTTAAGTGAGTATTCTGAAATTGGTAAGAAATTTTATTTAATTTATCAACAAGTTATTAATGATTTACCAAATTTTAATATTGAATTACAATTAAAATGGTTTAAGATACTTTTACAAGTTTCACAAGATTTAAATTTTTTGAAAAATTATACTATAAATGGTGAAAGATTAAAGAAAGAATTAAATGAAATTGAAATTAAACGTAATGAAAATATTATTATTGAACATTCATTTAAAATTTTAAATAAATTAATTAAATTGAAAAATTCTGAATCATTTTATATAATGGGATGTCTTTATTCACATAATATTAAAGATACAGATTTAAATATAAAGACATTTAAATTTATTAATAAGAATGATTTTAAAGCATTAAATTATTATATTGAAGGATTTAAATTAGGTAATATAAATTGTTTATTTAGAGTTGGTGTTTGTTATGAATTTGGTAAAGGTTGTGAAAGAGATTTAAATAAAGCATTTAATTATTATCAAATTGGTGCAAGTAAATTTAATGATTATAAATGTATGTTTAAATTAAGTTTATTTTATCTTTATGAGACTATTCCAAAATTTTATAATATTAAATTAGGCCTTAAATGGTTAATTAAAGCAGAATTAGATGGTAATTCAAGTCAAGCATGTTATGAATTAGGTAAAATTTTTGAATTTGATAATTTAAATGAAACTTTAAAAGAAAGGTTTATTAATGAAAATTATAATATTAAGGATAATGAGAAAGCCATTAAATTTTTCCATAGAAGTGCGACTTTTTATAATAATTCTATGGGACAATGGAAATTAGGTAATTGTTATGAATTTGGTTTGTTAGGGTTACCTATTATAGCAGAAAAATCGTTTGCATGGTATTTTAAATCAGTATTAAATTCAAATGAGAAAAATAATGAAAATAATAATGGTAAGATAATGTCGATGATTTCATTAAGTGGATGGTATTTTACAGGGTCACCAGATGGAAAGATATCAATAAATTATAAAGAATCATTTTCATGGATTTTAAGATGTTGTAAAGAATCGAATAATAAAATTGCAAGAGCAGAATTTATCCTGGGAAATTTTTATCTACGAGGCATTGGTTGTGAAGTTAATTTGTTGTTGGGAAAGAAACATTTACAAAACTCGTTAAATTTGGGTTATTCAAAGGCAGAATCTTTACTGAATAAGATAAGTTGACAGAAAAATTTTCTTTAGTGAAATTGTGAAATAATATGAAGTCGGAAATAACGGAATGTGAAATTGTTTTTAAACTCCGTAAAGTATAAAAATAAAACAATTTTAAAAACGTGAAAATTTTCAATGACAAAAAAATTTCTCTTTTGGAAAGAAAAAATTTGAAATTGAGAAAGAAAAAATTATAGAAGAGCGGTGTTATAATGGCCCTAACACGGAGCCCTAACACGGAGCCCTAAGGGCTGGACAAAGCCCTGACACAAAGCCCTACTGAACCCTAACACGTTGCCCTACCACGTTGCCCTAACACGTTGCCCTAGGGTTTCGCGGCTGCCCGGAACAACCCCCAAGTTTTTCCACCAATTAAAATTGTTCCGTTAAAAATGACAATTTTGAAAAAAAAAATTAAAAAAAAAAAGTTTCAAAAAATTTTCCAGCAAATTACTAAGACCATTCTTTTTTTTAATTGGTTCCAGATTGATTATTAATTAACAGATAATAAAAAAATTTTTTCCTTTTAAGAGATATTAAGTTTATCTTTTATTCCAAACTAGTACTTTTTTTTTTTCCAATTTCTTTTCCTTTCTTAACTTAAACCGTTGTATTATCTTATTATAATGACTCAAGAAACTGTTCATATTGGTGGTAGAAGATCAAAATTAGCTGTTATTCAATCTGAAAAAGTTAAACAATTAATTGAATCGACTTTCTCACAATACACTTGTAAATTAACAAAGACACAAACTTTAGGTGATCAAATTCAATTTAAACCATTATATTCATTTGGTGGTAAATCTCTATGGACAAAAGAATTAGAAGATTTATTATATGAAAAGAATCATGACTTAAGATTAGATTGTATCGTTCATTCTTTAAAAGATATGCCAACTCTTTTACCAAATGAATTTGAATTAGGTGGTATAACAAAACGTTTAGATCCATCTGATTGTTTAGTTATGCCAATTAATTCAAATTATAAATCATTAAACGATTTACCAAATGGTTCAATAGTTGGTACTTCTTCAGTAAGAAGATCATCACAATTGAAAAAAAATTTCCCAAATTTAAAATTCGAAAGTATTAGAGGTAATATTCAAACAAGATTATCAAAAATTGATAATCCAAATTCAATTTATTCATGTATAATCTTAGCAACAGCTGGTTTAATTAGATTAGGTTTAGATAATAGAATTACACAAAGATTTGATACAAATTTAATTTATCATGCTGTGGGACAAGGTGCACTTGGTATTGAAATTAGAAAAAATGATAAAAGAATGTTAAGAATCTTAAAAGAAATTTGTGATCTTGAATCAACAATTTGTTGTTTAGCTGAACGTTCTTTAATGAGAACTTTTGAAGGTGGCTGTTCAGTACCAATTGGTGTTCAATCAAATTATAATGTAGAAACAAAGAGATTAAATTTAAAAGCAATTGTAATCGATATCGATGGTAAAAATTTTGTACAGGATTTTATTGAATTATATTTAAATAATGATAATGAAAGAAATGATGCAATAAATTGTGGTAAATTATTAGCTGAAAGAATGATTCAAAATGGTGCAAAAGATATCTTAGACAAAATTAATTTAACAAAAATTAAATAAAAAAAAAGAAAACATATTTTTTTTTTTTCAACTTTGAAATTTCAGTCATTCATTTTTAATTATTTATTCTATTTGGTAATATATATATCATGCATTAATTTATTTATTTATTTATTTATTTATTTCTATAAAGATATTTATTATTGTTATAATTAAATAATCTGATAATAAAAAAATACTTATCCATTTATTAATTTTCCAATTATTTAAAGGAACACCAATAATAAAGATTAAAAATGCAATAAAGATACCAATAAATGTGAAAAATAAATGTGAATCAACATTAAATTCAATAACCCATTTTTTTCGATTATTATTATTTTTTTTTTGTAAATTTTCTTTAATTAAAAATAAAATACCATCAAATCCAATACCAAATAAAAAATATAATAATGGACTACCAAAACATGCACCTAATGCAATTTCAATGATACCAATCTTAACAAATGTTAAATTTGAAATTAAATCACCAATTGAATTACCCCATGCAAAGATTGTTAAACCTAATATACTTTGTGAAATTTTTAATGTCTTAGTTAATTTACTTAAAATTTTAACAATAATATTAACAAAAATTGTTATTAAATTTAATGAAATTAAAAATTGTAAAACTAGAATAATTTTATCTTTAATTAAAAATTTTTTTCTTAATAATATAAGATTAATTACAAAAATTATTATTAATAAAATAAAAATAATTAAAATTGATGGAATCTTTTTAATTAAAATGAAAAAAATTATTATTGGTGATATTAAAATTTGAAAATTTTTAATTAATAGGAAATTTTCATTATTTGTTGTTGGTATTAAAATTTTTAAAAAAATTGAAATTGGTACAGTTAATATTAAAGTTAAAAATTCAAAATTTGATAAAAAAAATTTTTCATTATCAATTAAATTATAATAAAGTTTAAAAAATTTTTCAAATTGAAAATTTTTAATAATTAATTTTTTATTTGAAATTTTAATTTCATTTGGAATATCATTTGGAATATCATTTGAACTTAAACATTTTTTCATTGTTGGTTTTAAAAAATTATTAACATTAAGATAATTATTATCAATATCATGATTATCTTCAATTAATGGTTCCGTTATACAACGATTAATAATTGGATTTGAAAATTCTCTATTTGTTATTAATGATGATGTTTCAGTTTCAATTAAATTATTATTATTTTGATCTCTTTTATTAAAAAGTTTAATATTTTCCCAAATATCTAAACAATCTTTTAATGAAATTTTAACTAAACCTGGATAATTTAATCTTAAATAATGTTTAATTCTTTTTTTTCAAAATTTTCTTCTAATGGTTTCTTCTTGAATAAATTTATTTATATTATTAATATAAATTTCTTCATTATTATTATTATTATTATTATCATCGTCAAATGAATTATAACTATTAACAATATCAAGAATATTATCATCATCATTATCATTGTCAATTTCATTTGATTCTTCTTCTTCTTCTAATACGTTAATTTCATTATATTTATGATTATAAATTAAAAATGTCACATAAATAAAATATAATAAAATTAATGAAATACATTTCCAAATTGTTAATTTACCATTAAATAAAAATAAAGTTACAATTAATAATAATAAAATTAAAAAAATTAAATCTTGAATATAATTTTTTTTATGATAAAATAAAATTTTTTCATCATTAAAATTAATAATATTATCATTATCTTTAATTTCAATGGTTTCAATCATTGCCATTAAACCTATTACTATAGTTGATAAAAAAAATAAACCACCAACTAATTCACCAATAGCCATAGATGGTACATTAGAATTAATTGATTGATAAGTTCCAGTAATTTCAGGTATACCATTACCTAAGGCTAATAATGTCATACCTGAGATTCTATCAGAAATATGTAAAATTGATCTTGAAATTTTTGTTAATGATGGTGTTAAAAAATCTGAGGTTATTATTGCTAAAGAAATAAAAGTTATTATTAAAGTCATTGGAATTGTATATAATTTATGAATAATTAAATTTTTATCAAAGATGTATAATAAAATACAAATCACATTAAAACTATAAAACCATATTAAAAGACTCCAACGTAAAAATCTCACCATCGTAAAATTAACCTTTGAACTCAATAGTACAAAATTTCCACTATTCTTATTCTTATTATTATTCAAAGAAACCCTTTAAAACTGAAATTTTCAGCCTAGCAAAAAACTTTTTTAGAAAATATATTCATTTTTTACCCGGAAAATCGACTAACATAAAGCAAATTTTAGTGAGTAATTCATCGATTTTATGGATCCATTTCAGGAAATGTTTCGATCTTATTGTTAACCAACCAATCTTCCATCAGGATTCTTAATCTTGCTGCTGCCACATATTTTCTATCGGAAACCGCTGAAGTTAAATCGTCACCAATTAATCTTAATAATTTTTCACCTTGTTTACCATATTTTGTTATGAAAAAACTTGCTGTGGCATCCCACCATGATGACAGGACAATGAAATGAACGTTTGTTAATAAGTTTAATGGTGTATTTGAAATTCTTGCCAATATTTTCCATGAATAATCTATTGACCATGGATTTTGTTCATTTGGTATCATTGAATCTAATCTTGTTATCACCGAGAATAAAGTTATCATACCACTAATTCTTTCATCGTACGATACAGCAGTTTCCCATTTTTGATCAGATTTACGTTTCCAACCCATATTTAAACGACCAATTTCTGTCTCTATGGAACATGTAAAACCAATAACAAATGGACATTTCTTAACAAATCTTGACATTAATAAAAGTTTCAAATCAGGAAATTTTTGAATCAAGAAAACAGTTAATTTGGCTAATGGTAATGCAGATTGTGGTTTAACTCTAACTTCAGTTTCAGCTTGATGAACAATTGCCTTGGCAATAAAATTTAAAATCCAATTAAATGATAATTTTGAATTAATTGTTTGTGAAATTAATTGAAATAATTCATTACAAATCAACATTAATTGATTATTTGAATTTGTTAATTGACCAAATTTGGGATTAATTTTTCTCTTATGACTTGATAAAAGAGTCTTTTGTGTCTTGTCTAAATTTTTGACAGGTTCAACAATTGTTTTTTTAATGGTAATGATCTGTTGTTTATAATAATTAAAACTCTTTTCAATAGATTCAAAATTTGTCTTATATTTTTCATTATTAATCTTATCTCTTTCAGCTTTAATCTTTAAATCATTTAATTTTTTTTGTTCAAGTTGATCTTTTTCCTTTTGAAGTTTCAATTCTTTCTCTTTTTGAAGTCTTAATTCTTTCTCCTTTTGAAATCTTAATTCTTCTTCTTTGATTCTTTTACGTTCTAATTCTTCAAGTCTTTTACGTTCTTGTTCTTCACGAAGTTTACGTTCTTTAGCAATTCGTATCTTTTCATCTTTAACTTTTTGAATTTTAGAATTATTTGATAATAATAGATCATTAAAATTTGAATTATAGAGTTCACTTAATGATGATAAAATCTTATCAGTATCAACAACATGAGAAGTAGTAATATCAGTATTGTGATCAATTTGATCTTTAATTAAAAAATTTTCATTATTTCTTTGATGTAATTGAATGATCTTTGAATTATCTTGATTAGAATCAATTTCATTAAATTTAAGTAATTTTGAATCGATATTTAAATTCGAAATCAAATTGTTTAATTCAAAAGTATCATCTTCAGGTGATGGAGACGGACTCTTCAAATCAAATTCATCCTCAGAAGATGAAACGTCTAAGATATCGTTTAAATTGAATTGTAAAGCAAACATTAAATGTCAATTTTTATTTCAGTTTTATTTTATTTTGATTGTTTTCAATAATAAAAATTTTTCAGTTTCAAATTTTTATAAGCAAAAAAAAAAAACACATACAAAAATTTTCAACACAAAAGAAATATTACTAAAATAGTCTGAATAATCAAGTTATGGAATCGAGAAAAGCTAGAAGACAAGTGGATCCAAACAGACTTCCATCGGGAGTCCCTTTGCAGACGGGGCTGACGTTTAATCTGTGGTATAACAAATGGTCTCAGGGAAACAGTTCATCACATAATGAGCGGTTTGTGAGTCCATTTAGATTGGATCCAAGAAGGGATTCTGGTCTGACTAATAGTTCCACCAACGAGACAAGGTTTTGTTTGTTCTTTGCTAGAGGTTGTTGTGTGTTGGGTTCTAAATGTGAATATTTACATCATGTTCCTAGTGAAAGTGACGTTGCCAAAGAAATGATTGTTGGTGGTAATGTCACTTTAGATTGTTTTGGTAGAGAGAAATTTGCTGAGTATAGAGATGATATGGGTGGTGTTGGGTCATTCAATGTCAAGAACACAACTCTTTATATTGGAGGTCTAAATGGAGCCATTAACGGCGCAAGCATGAAATCTAATCAAATTGAAAGTAGAATAAGGTTTTTGTTTGGTAGACTGGGTGATATTGATCGTATACGATATGTCGAGGCCAAGAATTGTGCGTTTGTCAAGTACAAGAGACAAATAAGTGCAGAATTTGCCAGGGAAGCAATGATGAACCAAACGCTGTTATTACCAAACGATAAGGAATGGTCTCAACGAAATGAAGGTACAGGTTTGATTGTTAAATGGGCTAACGAGGATCCCGACCCCAATGCCAAAAGACAAAGAGAAGAAGAAGAGACTAAACAAACTTTGGAATTGATGACAAAGATCCTGAAACAGTACGAGACAAAACCATTAGAGAAAGAAAACCCCATTGCCATATCGGTTGGTGGAGGTGTTGCTACAGAAGCAGCAAGAAGAATCAGCAAAACCCACAACCGGCCGTTTCAACCAACAAACCTCAACGAGTTTCTTAACAAATACAAACCATTAAAAACACAAAAATTCAATAAATAAAATAAAATTTCAATAAAATTTCAATAAAATAATTTTATTTATACGACTTTTTTTTGTCATTTTCAACGGATTTTTTTGTTTTTTTCAATTGCAACAAAAAACGAAAAAAAACAAAATGAAATTGAAATGAAATTGAAACAGAATAAATAAAATAATTTTATTTGAATTGAGAGAACTTGACAAAGACATTAAAGTGAGAAAGACTTTTGACAAGTATTTAATTTGCTACTTGCAAACAAGAATTGTACACTGGGATTTTTCGTTTTTATTTCGTGTTTCTGGTTCTGATTTTATCAACTTAAACGTTTGCCGCTGTCAACATGAATTTTTTTGATAATAGTAGTAATACTACTAATAACGAACCTTCTAACGATGATTTTAACAGTTTCTTTGACATGAAATCTTTTTCTCAATCTGGTGACGATAATAACAGTACAAATAATAATTATAATAGTAATTTAAATTCTACTACCAATGCTATTTCTCCACAAGCTATCCTGTCTAGAAATTCAATGATGGAATCCGACCAAAATAAATTAAATTCACAACAAATGTTTCCTCAATCGAGTATCAATAGTATACCAAATAATAATAACATGTTTTCAAATAATGTAAGTTCAATAAAATCTTCTTCACCACAACAAATTTTAATGAATAATAAAAATAATAATATTCAACCACAACAAATGAATCAAATTTTATCTAATCAAGGTTCACCACTAATATCTGAACAATCACCAAGATCAAATTTACAATTTCAAAATAATAATAATAATAATAATAATAATAATAATACGTATTCTGATAAAATTTCAAATTTAGCTGCTTTACAACAGCAAAGAATACAATCACAACAAAACATACCATCATCAACAACGTCATCGTCATCATCATCACAACAAAGACTATCAAATCAACAAATTTTACAAGCTCAACAACAAAAGGCAATTTTACAAAATTTAAGCCCTATTTTACAACAAAGAATTTCCACTGAATTAAGTAATAAACAATATGAATTATTTATGAAATCATTAATTGAAAATTGTAAATTACGAAAGATGCCATTAACATCAATTCCTGAAGTTCAAGGTAAAAAAATTAATTTATTTTTCATTTATATTATGGTTCAAAGATTAGGTGGTAGTGAACAAGTAACGAAAAATAAATTATGGTTACAAATTGCAAATAAATTACAAATTTCAGATTCACAACAATTAGAAATGATTTATTTTAAAATTTTATTACCATATGAAAAATATTTATTATCACCAGATGGTATAAAAGAAACACAAGCAAAAAGAATATTTTTACAACAATTTTTACAAGAATTATTAAAAAATTTTAAAAAAAATCAAAATAATTATCAACAACAACCACAACAACAATTTATAAATTTACAAAATCAATTATCACCAAATATTAATAATAATAATAACAGCAATACTCCTACTAATTTATCAAATGATTTAATTACAAACAATTCAACAGTTAATAATAAAAAACAACCAAAGAAACAAAGAAAACCAAGAGTGAAAAAAAAGACTAAAAAAGAATTAGAACAAGAACGTAAACAAAATGAAGAATTACAAAAAAAACAAAAAATTTTATTAAAGGAAAAATTAAATAAAGAATATGAAGATAAATTATTAAAATTACCAAAAATTTTTAAAAGATCAATGATAAAAAATTATAAAAATTTACAAAAAAATTTAGAGAATATTAATGGTTATGATATTAATTATATTTCACACGTTGGTGAAAAGATTAATTCAACAAAACCAATTTTTCTTTTCACTCCTGAATTAGGTACAATTAATTTACATGCTTTATCAATGTCAATTGAATCAAAAAATTTAAGTGAAATTAATACATCATTAAATACTTTATTAGTAACAAGTTCTGACACTCAATTAAATATACCATTAAATAAATATTTAAATTTATTAAATATTATTTCAAATTTTGGTATTGAATTAATTGATAATTTAAATAAAAATTGGTCTCAAAAAAAAATTTTAAGAGAAAATCAAATTAATTTTACTAAAAATTATTGTAATGATATTGATATTAATTTAATCTTCAATAAAAATTCAACGACTTATTCAAATTCTGATAAATTAATGGAAGATATTTTTAATAAATATACAAAAAATAAATCTAACAAAAATGAAATAAAATTAATGGTTGATTCATTAACTGGTATTGATTTAAATGAAATTAATTCAATGATAACACCAGAAACAACACCAATTAATCATAACGATGATATTGATATTGACATCGATAATAATAATAATACCGACAATAATGATAATAATAACAACAATACTGACAATAATAGCAATGAAAAATTTTTAGATTCAAGTTTCAACTTATTTATACCGTCTTATTTAGAATCATTAAAATTAATTAAACAAGAAATTGATAATCCTTTTACAAAAGTTAATATAAGGGATGCTGAAGATTCAAGAATTTTGATTATCGATCAATTATCAACAATTTCAATGATTTTAAGAAATATTTCATTTTCTGAAATTAATTCAAATTTAATGTCAGAAAATTTACCATTTAAAAAATTTTTAACTGATTTATTATGGTTGATTTTTTTAAATAATGATAAATTAATATTTCAAAGAAAAATTTTAAATTTTAAAAAAGATATTATTATAATTTTATCAAATATTTCACATAATTTTATTATTAATTCAAAAATCGATACTTTTTTAATTATAATGTTATTATTAAGTTTTGGTGAACCTAAAAAAAATTTCTCCAAATCAAATGAAATAAATGAATTAACTTATCCAGAATATTCTTTAAATTGGGGTAAATATCAATCATTTAGTGTTGATGTCTTAGCAAAATTATTATCATTAGAAAATCCAAATTTAAATTTTTTCAAAAAAATTTTATTAAATTCTTTTAATAATAAAGATAATAATGATAATGATGATTTAGATTCAAAGACTGTCAAATTATTACTTTCCAATTATAATGGTAATAATAATTTAAAATTATTAAATGATTTAATTTCATTTTTAATTTCAATAATACCATTTCATCAAATTACAATTCAACCTGAAGTCATTGAACAAATTTCACCATCAATTTTACAAGCATTAACTTCAATTTATCAAATAATTCAATTCATTTATGTTGAAAATGATCAAAATTTTTTTGATAATAATGAAAATGAAAAAATTGAAAACAACAACAACAATAATAATAATGAAAATGAAATTAAAATTAATTTAAACTTACCATTATTATGGATAACATCATTTGAAAACATTGGTGTTAATTTAAGAAGACTTTATGGATTTTATCAAAATTTAATGATTCAATCAAAAAATAATTACTCAATTATTTATAAAATGATTTGTTGCAAGTCAGTTAAAATTTTAACTTTATTAATTGAAAGAGCATCAATTGATAAAAAATCTTGTCAAGAAATTTTAATGATACCAAATTTATTACCAAGCGAAATTGAATTTTTAACAATTTTAAGTAATCCAATTGTTGATTCAGATTTTATTGAAGAAATTAAATTATTTTATAATGTTAGAAATGAAATTTTCAATAAAAAAATTTAAATAAATAAAATAATATAAATATTATATATATAAGATAGTTAAATTATTATTTCTTCTATTTCTTCATCAATTTCTTCTTCTTCCCTTTTAATAAAATTAAATATTTTTTCTGACATTTCTTTATCACCAATTAAATCAGTTATTTGATTTAATGAAAATTTTTTAAATTTATTAAAATTTTTAATAAATTTACGTATATTAAAATAATCAATCTTTGAAATACCAGGAATTGTTAATAATTTTGTAAAATTATCATTAATTTTAATTAAATCTTGATTTGGATCCTTTGCATTTTTTCTTAAATTTGTACCATATGATATGGCTATAGTTGGATCAGGTTGTTCTCTACCCAATTTTAATTCTAATATAATATTAACACTTTGTAATGGTGATGATGACCAAATTATTTTTAATGTTGGAAATTTCATGACTAATCTTGAAAGTTTTAATTGAATATCATCTTGTGATAATTTTGATGATATTGGATGTGATGTTGAAAGATTTTGTTTTCTATAATTTTTACGTTCACTAAATGGTTCTAATGAAAATGATTGTCCTTCATCAAATTCAATTAATAATGTAACATATTTATAATATCGAAGCATTTTCCTGCATTGTGAAACTAATCTGTTATTATTAATTGACTGAATTAAATCTGAAATTGATTTTCTTTCTAAACAAATATCAGGTGTTATAATATAATCACCAACTGATAACATACATGGAATAACACGAATACCATATCTAAACAAAAGTCCAGGTAATGATGCATTAAATTCACGTGTATCAACAATAACAATATCCTGTGTAAAATTTGTTTGAAATTGATTTTGACCACCAGCTTTTCTAGTATTACGTTTATTTAATTTATTTAATTTAATCTTTCTTTCAGAAAGATTTTTAAAATGTGAAAGATCCTCCAAAGTTTCAAAATGATGTGATAATTGTGAATTTTCTTTAATTAATTTAGTAAATGCATCTTTTTCCTTTTTAATCTCAGTTAAATGATTTTGTTCTTCAACACTTTCACTATAATACATAAAATAAATCTTTAATTTCATTTCTTTACTAATTGCTCTGTAAATTTCCACTTGTCTTATAAATTTTAAATTTGGTTCAAACATAATAATATATGAGGGTCTAATTTCTTGTAATAACGTATCATCATTAATATTATTAAAAGTTTCAACAATAATTTGATCGTTTTGATTAATATAATTAAATTTTGCAAGTCTTTCTTCCCAAAGTTCTTGTGTAACACCAACGATGGCTTCTTCAAAATAAATATTTTCATCTTCCAAAATTTCATTTTCATCATCATCATCAATCTCATTTAAATGATTCATTTCAGGATTTTCCATTAAAGTTTCTAATTGAGAATTTTCTTTTTCGTCAGAATGGTTATTATTATTATCATTATCATCATTATCCTGTGGAATTCTATTAATTTCATTTTCAAGGTTATATTCATCTATGGCTTCCTCAATATCTTCACCTGCTCCAGAGTTTTTCAATCGTTCAACTTCTGCAACAGCAGCTGCACCTCTTGTTCTTCTTCTCTTTGTATTTATTTGATCTTTTGAAAATGTTGTACTAACATTTAATTCGTTTGTCATAAGATTTGAATCTTTATTTTTAACTTCATTGATCATTTTTTTACGTTCTTCTCTTCTATCTTTATAGAATTGTAATTTATTCAACATCATTTGTCTAAATCCATTTTTCCTATTAGAAAATCTTAATAATTTTGTTATTTGGCATGCAGTTGAATTATTTGAACAAACAATAAGTGTCGGACCATCTCTTGAATGTTGTAATCTTTCATACACTATATCATCCAAGATATTGATTAATTGATCCCATTTTGGCATTTCTTCCAAGTGATATTCATTCTGATAAAAAATTCTTTTTCTTGCATTTGAGATAACTAATTGTGATTCTTCAATTAAGAGCCACGGTGATTCAGAATATTTTCTTGAAATTGATGATTTATTTGCATCTAAACTAGTTTGAATTTCTTCATAAAAATCAATTGCATCAGAACAAATTAAAATTTTTAATAAATTTTTCAAAAATCTAATATCTTTAATTAATTGTTTTGATTCATAAGAAATTCTATGCCAATTTGGTATCATGACAGAATCGATTGATTTTAAAAAATTAATATCAAGTGCATTGTCAATTGACCACCATTCTAAGGATAATTGTGGATTTTTTCTATTTAATTCCATAATACATTTTTTTAAACATTCCATAAGACCAAATTGAATTTGTGACATTGAATTTGTTAATGAAACTTTAACTTCAATAACGGGATTAGTTTGTGAAATATAATTTAAACACGAAGATATTTCAACTCTAAATCTTGGCCATAATAAAATGTTTTTGACTCTTAAATCTTTTTTCCTTCTTAATAAAGGTGAAAATTCCATAATAAATGTTTCAGATGTTTCAGAAAATGCCTTAATAAAACCCCAATTATTTTGGGATCTAAAAATTTCTAAAATGAAGGATTCGTTTGAATAATCACGGAGAGATTCTGCATTTAACACAAACATACCAGTGATTTTATTTGGATGTAATATACCCGATAATAAATCTACAATCAATATTCTTGAAGTGACACTAATTATTCCACCAGATAAATAAAGCTGTCTTCTTTTCTCTACACTTAATGAATCAGAAGTAACTGTACTAAAAGGTCTTTTAGTAGTATCATCATCATCATCATTTTCTTCTAACCAATAAAGTTCTTGTAAAGTTTCTTCAATTTGTCTATTATCATTTCCATCGGCATTCAATATAATAACAAGAGATCTTTTCAATTCATCTTTAATTTGTGTTGGCGTAGCTAAAATGTATAATAAGTTAGAAATAACGTTCAAAATACCAAGACCTTTCCCCATGATCAATAAGGAATCATCTGAGACAAGGCAACTTTCGACTATTTGTTGTTGAAATGGTAAAGCTAAGTTTAATTGAATATCAACTGGCCGAATATCTTCAATATTTGGTTTTATAGTGGATTTTTCATCAGGGTCATCAGGTATTAAAGGATATAAAGTCACGTCATCATCATCATCATTATAATCTTCCAAATCTTGAAAATGTCTCTCATTATGGTCTGGAATTGTAGTATTGTCAGTATTAATCGGTACAACAATAGGGATATCTTGACCGTCTTTTTCGTCATCTTTTTCCAGAGGTTCCTGGGCTATTGTACTTATATTATCTTCTTGTCTAGATAGTTCTAACTGCAACAATTCATCTTCAGAATCTGAGTTTTGCACAAACAATTGCGACATCTTTATTTATCTTATATTAGGGATTCGATTCAACTTCCAAGACACAAATCGATTACGAACATAAAAAGTTAACTACCACTAGAAATTCTACCATAAACGATTGGGATCAAACGGTTTTCCTCGCTGAATTCTCACTTTTATTAAGCCAATTTTCTACTTTTATGTTGTTCAAATTTTCAAATATTATTCTTATGATTCATCAAATTTTTGTTTTTGCATCGCGCTGAAGTGAAAAATTTTTCAAAAATAATATAAAATATTGACACTTTTAATGATTAAAAATTAAAAATTAAACTCCATAAGACAAAGAATTCCAAGAATAGTTTATTAGATTTTACTTCCTTAGTAACAAAATGTCGTCGTTAGTTGACGTTTACAGAAGCAAGACAGGGCCTTCAGTCTCATTGGAATTTTTTCCTCCAAAGACTCAATCAGGTAAATCAAATCTATTGGAACGTATAGAACGTATGAATGTTCTTGATCCAACTTTTATTACAGTAACATGGGGTGCGGGTGGTACTACAAGTACCAAGACTTTAGATTTGGCAAGTATCGTAGCTCAAACTTTTGATATTCCAGTTTGTATGCATTTAACTTGTACTAATATGGATCCAAAGATGATTGACGATGCTTTGGAATATTGTAAAGTTGCCGGAATTAAAAATATTTTGGCTTTAAGAGGTGATCCTCCTATCGAAGTTGAAGGTGAAGAAGTTTCATTTGGTGGGAACTTTAAATACGCAGTAGATTTAGTTAGATATATTAAAAAAAAATATGGTGATGAATTTTGTATCGGTGTTGCTGGATATCCAGAAGGTCATTACTCAAATGAAAATGATATAATTGAACAAGATTCAATGAAAGATTTATTTTTTTTAAAAGAAAAAATTGATGCTGGTGCAGAATTTGTCATCACACAATTATTTTATGATGTGGAAAAATTTTTAAATTTTGAAAGATTATTTAGAGAAAATATTTCACAAGATGTTCCAATATTTCCTGGTTTAATGCCAATTAATTCATATTTATTATTTAATAGAGCTTCGAAATTATCACATGCTTCAATACCACAATCTATCCTTGATAAATTTCCACCAGAGATTCAATCTGATGATAATATGGTTAAATCTATTGGTATTGATATCTTAATGGAAATTATTGAAAAAATTTATCAAAGAACTAATGGTAGAATCAAATGTTTCCATTTTTATACATTAAACTTAGAAAAATCGATTGCACATATTGTTTCTCAATCAAATATTTTATCACATTTAGTTGATGAAGAAGATGAAGAAGATGAAGACGTTGTAAATGAAGATAATATGAAACCTGATATCGATGGTGACATTATCTTAGATGATTCTTTAATCAATAACGATATTAGAAAACGTAGACGTTCAAGTGTCTTATCATCATCAGATCTTGGTTTTAACAGAGTTATTATTGATAAACAAAGATCAACAGGATTCTTAAATGATGGTTCATCAATTCCATCAAAAAAATTTGTCATTTCAATTTCAAGTGGTTCAGGTACATTAGGTCGTGAAGCGACATGGGATGAATTTCCAAATGGTAGATTTGGTGATTCAAGATCACCTGCTTATGGTGAAATTGATGGTTATGGTCCAACTATCAAAGTTAGTAATAAAAAAGCATTTGAACTTTGGGGTCAACCAAAAAATATTCATGATTTAAAATCAATTTTTATTAAATATTTAGAAGGTTCGATTGAAGCATTACCATGGTGTGATTTGGGTTTATCACCGGAAACTGCATTAATTCAAGAAGAATTAATTCAATTGAATCATAGAGGTTATTTGACATTGGCTTCACAACCTTCAGCAAATGCAGCATTAAGTACAGATAAAATATTTGGTTGGGGTCCTAAAAATGGTAGAGTTTATCAAAAAGGTTTTGTTGAAATGTTTTTACATAAACAACAATGGGAATCGGTATTGAAACCAAAATTAGATCATTATGGTAGAAGAAAAGTAAGTTATTATGTTGGTGATTCAAAAGGTTCATTTGATACGAATTTAGATATCAATAGTTCAAACGTTGTTACATGGGGTATTTTCCCAAATAGTCAAGTTATCCAAACAACAATTATTGAAGAAGAATCATTTCAAGCATGGAGGGATGAAGCATTTAGTATATGGTCAGAATGGTCAAAACTATTCCCAAGAAATACACCAACAAACAGTCTCTTAAGACAAATTCATTCGAATTATTGTTTAGTCTCAATTGTTCATCATGATTTTATTGAAACTGATGAGCTTTGGGAAATACTTTTAGATTAAGAATAATAGCATGATTTATATATATATATATATGTATAAGGAATTAAAAAGAATAAAAATATTTTAATCATTTAAGGCATTTGCTTTTCTTTTTCTTGTTATTTTAGTATTAGTTTCTTTATCATCTCTTTTCAATTTTGTTTCAAAATAATCACACATCTTAAGATCTTTATTTTCATTCCAAGTTCTATTAATTCCACCTAAAAATATGACTTGTGAATCCTTGAATAGAAAAACACCTCTATTAAAAATTGTTCCTGTTTTAATGACAATTTTTGATCCTAACATGCAAGAATTCCATGTAATTGGTGTTGAATTAATAGCAAAAAAAATATCTTTATTCTTCGTTTGAATTGTAATCTTATAGACAGTTTTATCTATTGAAGTAGTTTCTTTATTATTATTATTATTATTGTCATTATTTTCATCATCCATATTAATTTGAGTGACAATATTAGGTTTATTTATAACTTTGCCATTTCTTAATCTATCAACTTTTTGATTCTTTGGATCAATTTTTGTCTTTAAATCATCAAATTGAGATTGTTTTGATTTTGAAATATTTTCAATCATTAAAATTTGAAATAATAAATCTCTATCAGTTTTAATTCTTTTAATTTCATTAATTTCAGTTTGTGATTTATTTGAAAGCCATGGTTCGTTATCGTAAGCTTTAAATACTAATTGTTCTCTTACACTTGAATTTGTTCTATTCGATGGTAATGATATGGATGTAGTAATATCTTGTGATATTATTGAAGATAAAGACATTTGCTTTATTATTATTATTATTTATCTTATTCACATGTTTTTTATAAGAGTGAAAATTTTTTTGAATTTATAAAGTTGAGTGTTCTTAACAAACGACAAATTCAAAAAGAATATTTAACAAGAAAATTTGGGTATACGATAAATTTATGTTATGGGAGTAGGAGACAAGATTTAAGTTTTTTGTTATGTAATTAGAATCATATAAAATGGTTTGTTGAAATATGAAATCGATTTCAGAGCAATATATATTGTTAAGAAATTCATTACTTGTATTGGAAATGAAACCCACGATGTAGTATCTCACTAATTCTGCTTTACATTTGACTTTTTACGTTTCTTTATAGTGGATACTATCATGAGGATCGTTGAATTTATATTGAAGATTTCGCTATCAAAGGATATAATACAAGTTAAATATCATATCTACAATAGTTTTATATCCAATGATTAGTTATCCAAACCTGCTAAGAATTGTAGTAATATATTATATATATAATATGAGGTTTTTTTCAATTCACTCATTTTTGAGATATTTAGTTAATTAAGAAGTCATATGGTTGCCTTTGAAGGCAATAGTGTATGATAACTCATAATATTTCTAAAACCGTGTAATGGTAAGAAAAACCGTCAATGACAGAAAAAGGATATTTTAAAATAAACCTGATTCTCTTTGGTAAATTTCAATTTCATAAACCATCAAGGTCCTAGCAACGAAACCGTTTGAGTATCTATAAATATTATACGAAGGGTAATATACGTCATTACAAGTGAAAACTTTAGACCTCGAATTCTATTAATAACATAGACATGTTTACGATATACAGTTAACCTTTCAATGTCCGAATTACCTGGAGAGGCTCTAATATGCGGTGAAACGACCCCAGTTTTAATTTGGTGGCTTTAACTTTGCCCACCCAATTCCACGGAATGCAAACCTCAACTGCTGAGCAAACGTTGCTCAGCAAACAATTACAAATTCAAAAACTCCACAAAAATTTCCTTGAAATAAAATTTATGCGACATTTTTGAAATTTCTTCGAGAACCGGAAAATCTTTTTTTGCCTCCTGGGAAAAAAGCAATTCCACAGAAACACCCGCACGAAAACCAATTTGCCTTAATAATAAAGATTCACTTTTTATCTTCAAATCTTAATTGAGGCTTGAAAATAAGTCCCTATCATAAAAATATTTACCGCGTGTGCATGTTCCTTTTATATATTCCGCAATCACTACTTTCCATATTTATATATTTTGCTGAAGGAAAATAAATTATATTAATAGTATGTTCGTTAGGCAAACATATTATTCATCTCTTGATTCTATTTTCTTTCATATCTGTAAAATAGAAATTAAAAACCTTGCCATGTTTCAAGATTATAAGATAAATAATTATAAAATTAAATCAAAATTAGGTTCTGGTGCTTATGGCATTGTCTTTCATGTAATTGATGAATTAACAAATAAAGATTATGCTATTAAAATAATTTCAAAATCTGACAATAATAATTTAGGAAATGAATTATCTTATTTGTTTAATAAACAACAACACATTGAACTAAATTCAATTGATATGTCATTAATTGAAAATATAAATAATTTTGATATAAATAATTATCCAAATTATTTAAAAGAAATTTATCTTCATTTAAAAGTTCATAATTATAAAAATATTGTAACAATTCATAACGTTTTAAATTCTCAAAATTTAATCTTTATTGTAATGGATTATTATCCATTTGATTTATTTAAATTAATTGTTAATGAAAAATTTACCATTAATAATTCATTTTTAATTAAAAAAATTTTTATTCAAATTTGTTTAACTATAAAATATTGTCATAAATTTAATATTTATCACTGTGATATTAAACCTGAAAATATTTTATTAGATCAAGATTATAATATTTATATTTGTGATTTTGGTTTAGCAAGTAATTTAGATTTTATTTCATCAAATATTTGTATTGGTAGTTTATTTTATATGGCACCAGAAAGAATTCAATCAGGTAATTTTAATATTGAAAATTTTTTACCAACAAATAAAAGCGATATTTGGTCATTAGGTGTTATTTTAATTAACTTAATCTTTATAAAGAATCCATGGTTAAAAGCTGATAAATTTAATGATTTAAATTTTTCAAAATTTATTCAAGATAGTAAAACATTACAAAAAATTTTACCAATTTCAAATTCATTAAATGGAATTCTTTTATCAATATTTAAGATAAATCCATTTGAAAGAATTGATTTAGATGATTTAATTGATAATATTCTTAAATTAAAATCTTTTACAACTGATGGTTTATTATCAAAAGTTAATGAAATTTCTCTTTATGATTTGAATATTTTAAATAATGAATTTGATGATTTTTCAATAAAAACCTGTATGGATTTTATTACTTTTAATGATAATAATGAATCATTTAAATTTATTTCGAAACAAAAAAATTATAATGAATTATGTCAATTTGAAATTAATAAAAAGCATAATGATTTAATAACTTATAAAAGTTTAAATTAAAATAATATATTCCCAGAACAATCAACTTTAATGACAATATTTAATGATCGAAAATGTAACAATTACAATATTTTTTTTTTTTCTTTTTAATAATAATAATATAATATATAATTATTCATATATATACATTTATATATATATTTTAAATATATTATTTATTACTTTTAAACTCTTTCAATAACAATAGAAGAAGCACCACCACCACCATTACAGATAGCAGCAACACCTAATTTACCAGCTTCTTGTCTTAAGATAGATGCTAAAGTAACAACAATTCTTGCACCAGAACAACCTAATGGATGACCAATGGCAACAGCACCACCATAAATATTAACTTTCTTTGGATCTAATTTTAAAATTTTTGTATTAGCAAGACCAACAACTGAAAATGCTTCATTAAATTCAAAATAATCAACATCATCGATATTAATACCTGCATGTTTAATTGCTTTTGGTACAGCTAAAGATGGTGCCCAAGTGAAATCACATGGATTATGTGCAGCTTCACCCCAACCTTTAACGATGGCTAATGGAGTTAAATTAAATTCTTTTAATTTTTGTTCAGAGACTAAGATTAATGCAGCAGCACCATCATTAATTGGTGAAGCATTTGGTGCAGTAACTGTACCATTTTCTTTTTGAAAGACAGTTCTTGCAGATCTTAATTTATCAATATTTAATCTTGATGGTTCATCATCTTTATCAACAATTGTATCAGCTTTACCTCTAAAACCTTTAATTGTAACAGGAACAATTTCATCTTTAAATTTACCATCATTAGTACTTCTTTGTGCTTTTTGATAAGAATCGATGGCAAAATTATCTTGTTGTTCACGAGTAATATCCCAATCCTTGGCACATTTTTCAGCATGAACACCCATTGCTAAATTATCATAAGCATCATTTAAACCATCTCTTTGAATACCATCAATTAATTTTGATTCACCAAATTTACAACCACTACGAGCAGATGGTAAATAATAAGGAGCATTTGTCATTGATTCACAACCACCGACAATAACAATATCAGAGTTACCACATTTAATACTTTGAGAACCTAAGATAATAGCTTTCATCGCAGATGCACAAACTTTATTAACAGTTGATGCGACAATATGATTTGAAATACCTGCACCTAATGCAACTTGTCTTGCTGGTGCTTGACCTAAATTAGCAGATAAGACATTACCAAAGATAATTTCATCAAAATCTTTCTTTGGATCTAATTGAGGAACACGTTCCATAGCAGCTTTAACAGCAATGGAACCTAATTCAATAGCAGATTTTGAAGCTAAAGAACCTTGAAAAGCACCAACAGGTGTTCTAACAGCAGAAACGATATAAACTTTATCAGACATGGTCAATTATTAAAAGAGTTGTGTTTATTTATTGATATAAACAGTAACAAACTTACAATTTATTCAAGATGAAAATTTTTGTTGCTTATATAAATATTACAATATTTTCAACATATTTATATAAATTTTCAACTTTGAAAAAAGCGACAAAGCCGAGCGTTGCTAAACGAGATATTTTTATCGTTTATTTGTGAACAAAAAGATGAAAGTGTTTATTAATATTTACAGATTGGATTTAATTTGGATCAATTTGATGTTTCAACGAACGAAATCGCTGGAGAAACTGGAAATTTCGGAGGTTTGGATCTTGCTTTTGGTCTGTAAAGAGATCCGATAGATCTCATTCCTGAGCCTTGTAAATATGGATTTTTCTTGAGTCTATCTAGTTTCTCAAAGATAATCAATTCACAAAAATATTTTAAATCTTTAGCTGATTCTATGTCGATAAAGTATTCAGGGTATCGATTACTTAACCAGAAATATAACATGATCGTGTTGTATAATGATTCGTACGGTTCAAGACCAATCTTTTCATCATTGATACATTTATAATCTAATAATTCAAATGGGAAATTATATGAAAGTAATCCTCTTGTATGTCTATTAGCAATGGTTTCACAAAATTTGGTAAATGCTTTCTTAACCAACGGTAAATCCTTCACGGGAGCTGTACTTAATCTTAATCTTTCAAAAAATGGTATATTTTCAATATGTTCAAATAATTTAATTGTATTTACTTTATTATCCAATGCAGATAATTTAAATAAATTATTTGATTTAATTTCTAATTGATCTTTAAATTTTTGTAAAAGAAATGTTAAATTTGTATTTGGTGGATATCTAATCATTAATTGCGCACAAATTTCATCTGTTGGCCATGTTATAACTTTATCTAAATAAGTTATTGGTGCCTCGATACCTTTACGAATATTATTTAATACTTCCGACGACATTGCTGTAATATGTCCTTTGGGACGTCTTTGTGAATCGTTATCTTGTTTAAATCTACCAGCACGTCCACCAATTTGTTTAATATTAGATGATGTTAAATTATCCAATTCTTTACCATTAAATTTTAAATCTGTGGTAAAGATAATTCTATCGATAGAAAGATTTAATCCCATACCAATTGCATCAGATGCAATTAAGATATCATATTCTCCTTTATTGAAAAGTGAAGCTTGTTGAACTCTTGTCTCTGGAGGTAATGATCCATAAATGACAGCTACTTTAAATTTAGTTTCTTTTTCAACTTTTAATTTTAAATCTAAAATTTTTTTCTTTGAAAATGCAACAATACAATCACCTTTACGTAATGAATTTGATAATTTTTTACAATTTATTGGTCTCTTTTCAACTTCTAATTCACCTAATCTTTCATATTCATTAACAGTTAATTTATCACCAGTTATCTTAACGATTTTCTCAATTATTGGTAAGACACTTCTTTCACCACATAAATGAATTTCTTTAGCTTGAACACCCAATAATGCATTTGTCCAAGCCCAACCTCTATCTTCATCACCCATCATTTGAATTTCATCTAATACTACGACATCAAAATATGTTGATAATGGTATCATTTCAACGGTACCAGATGTTAAACCAACTTTATTTCCCAATGAATCAAGTTCCCAAATGATTTCTTCACCAGTTAATAAATTACAACGAATATTATCTTCATTTTTAAATCTTTCATAAATTTCACGAGCTAATAAACGTAATGGACCACCATAATAACCTCTATCACATTTTTTAAGACGTTGCAAAGCACGATAAGTCTTACCTGAATTTGTTGGACCTAAATGCATTATAATATGACGTTTAATTTTACGTGCTTCGGGGAACCATTCAGTAGGTTTAGCAATATCAATTGAATTAGTATTATCTGTATCAAAAGTTAATAGATTCTTAGGAATTGTTTCTTGATTATGAATATGATTAAAATTTTTGAAAATTATATGATTAAATTTTTCTTGTAAATTAATATCTTTACTAGAGATAGCTTGCCAAATCTTTGGTGAAATTTCATTGATCTTCATTAATTGTGATATTATCTTGTTAGGTTCATTTGGATTTATTGTTTGCGATATCTTTGATTGATAATTTTGAATCTTTATAGTGATTTTTTCATCTTTTAATTGTTGATAAAGATAATCTCTTAATCTTAACCATGATTGATATTTTAAATTATTTTTCTCAGGAAATACTTTATTAAAATATAAATCTCTTAATGATTTATTCAATGTATTTTGGAAAATTGTATTGAAGATTTGATTGTTTTCAAATGATAAATGACAATTATTATCAATTTTATCAAAATATGTATGATTGTTCCTTTCAATTAATGGTAAATTTTTCAAATTTGTTCTTTGTTTTATCCAATTTTTATCATTAAATAATGTATTTATAATATTATTATTATTATAGCTATGAACAGTGGAATATAATCGATTTAAATTTAGAAGATAAAATAAATTTATCTTCGAAATATGATTATAAAACAGCATACCCTATGTATATTGAATTTTTTCAACAAAAAATTATTCATTATTACATTAATAATTTTTCACTTGTTCGCTCTCTATGAAATAAAAAACTTTTCTCTATAAAAAAAATCTATAAAAAATTATTATAAAGATAAATATTAATATTATAAATACTGT
>JAMSGN010000152.1:0-53615 GCA_030462905.1 Jamesozyma gamospora
CCCAGTTGGTTAAGGCACGGTGCTAATAACGCCGGGATCAGCGGTTCGATCCCGCTAGGAATCATTTTTTCATGTGCACTATAGCGACATATTTAGCTCTTAACTCAACTTATACGTTGGTTATTCTTTTAGTTAACGTTGAGTATCCTTCTGTTAATTATAAAAAACATTTTTAATCAATCAAGTTTTATTGTTTGTTATACGTTGAATGTCATCGTTGTTTTCTCTTATGTTTTAATACCTATACCAAGTTTACAAGAAGTTTAATATAATATTAAAATGAGTGGTGAATAATTTCATAAATTTTAATTCATTAAAATAGTAAATAAATATATACGTATATACTTTTGAATATTAAAAAAAAAATACAAATAAATAGTGCCATTTCTTTTTTTAATCTACTGGATCCCAATTATCAATTTTCATTGTTCCCTTTTCTTTTAAATTTAAGTGAAATTTAAATGCATTCTTTAACATATGTGGTTCATGTAAACAATTATTTTTCATTGCATAATGTTCTGATTTTTCTAAATAATCCATTAATAAATCTTTATAATGTGGATGAGAACAATTATTAATAATTTCACGAGCTCTTTCTCTTGGTGATAAACCTCTTAAATCAGCTAAACCTTGTTCTGTGACTAATATATCTAAATCATGTTCAGTTTGATCAATATGACTTGAAAAAGGTACAATTGATGAAATACCATGATTATCAACTTTTGTTGGTCTTGTCGATGGAGCATGCATAATTGATAATTTTGCATTTCTTAAAAAATCTGCAGAACCACCTAAACCATTTAACATTCTTGAACCATTAACATTTGTTGAATTTGCATGAGCATAAATATCTACTTCAACAGGTGTATTCATTGCAATGACACCAAGACGACGAATTAATTCAGGATTATTTGAAACTACTTGAGATCTCAAACATAATTTATCCTTAAAGAAATTCCAATTATTAAATAATCTTTTAAAACCATCATCAGTTAATCTAATTGAAGTTGCTGTAGCATAATCTAAAGAACCATTTTCAAATAAATCTAAGAAAGAATCTTGTAAGACTTCAGTCCAAACATTTAAGTGTTTAAAATTTGAATCAGTTAGACCTTCAATTACTGCATTTGCAATATTACCAATACCACTTTGTAAAGGTAATAAATTTTCAGGTAATCTACCATATTTAATTTCATGTCTGAAAAAATCAATTAAATTATTTGCAATTGATTTAGAAACGTTATCAGCAGGTGTATTTTTTGGAACTTTATCTCTTGTCTTTGATTCAATGATTGCTATAACTTTATCTGTATCAACTGGAATTGAATCCAAACCACATTTATCATCAACTTTAACGTAAGGATAAGGTTTTCTATATGGTGGTAATACAGGCATATCAATATCATGAAATCCCTCAAAAGAAGGTATTGCTGTATTAACCTCGATAATAATTTTATCTGCAACAGATAAAAATTCAGGTGAACCACCAACGGATGGACCTGGAACAATTGAACCATCACTTTTAATTGCAGTAGCTTCAATAATCATAAAATCTAAGAAATTTTCATCAATTTTTTTATCTTTATTATAAAAACCATAAGTCAAATCTTGTGGAAACATAGAAAGATGTTTATCAAAAAATTTAATCTTACCTTTATTAATTGCATTTGCAATTGGTTTACCGACTTGATGTGGAGCTCTTCTTTCAATCATATCGTGAGTTGCCCAACCTTCTTCTTCAGGACCAGCTGAAGCACCGACAAATAGATTAAATTTTAATTTACCTTGTAAATTATTTTTCTCTACATGATGAACTAAAGCTTCTGGTACTTCCTTTGGTGTACCGACACCAGTAAAACCTGACCAACCTAGACTTTGACCATTTTTAAATAATGGTATCAAATCTTGTGCATTTTTAATTCTTTTCAAATATGGTTCAAATTTAATTCTATCTTTCAATACTTTTGAAATTGTCATAGTTTTTTGTTGTGTTGTTGTTGTTGTGTTATAATCAGAGTGTTTTTGTTTTTACGTTTTAAAAAAAAAAATTCGGGTTGTAAAAGATCGATTGATGAAACGAAATTAAGTATAACAATTATAGATTGTGATATTAATATATATATATATGTGTGTGTGTATGCTGTATGTCTATTTGATAGAGAGCAGTCGAGGTATTTAAAGGGTTGCCTGCGAGAAATGTTTGTCGCAGGAGACAGAAAGAACGGTGTGATTGGTTCGGTGTTGCGGGGGCCCGGTGGGAACTCCGGTTGGCAGGTGTGATTGGATGACAGTGTCAGGGAAATTGTTTATGTGAAGATTTCGTTCCAAAGCAGTTTCTTGAGGTCCTTTGTCGTCAAAACGTGTTTGAAATTGTCGAACTGGAAAAACGAGGGCTGGATAGGGTTGCCGCAGGGCTCGTCGTTTGGATCGTGGTACGTTGCGAGGTACGGGTGTGCAAGGGCCTCGGCGGCTGTGATTCTGTGCTGCGGATTGAATTGTAACATCTTGTTGAGCAGGTCAAGCGCGTGCGGGCTTGCCGTAGGGAAAACGTTACGCCAGTCGGGACGTCTGCACGGTGGCAACGACGCCACGTAGTCCCGCGCACGCGGAGACTCTATACATTCAAGGTCAACCTCGGTGGGTGAACCCAACAGACGGAAAAGTAACACCAATTGGTGGCGATAATCTCTGCCGGGAAACAAAGGTCTTTTCAATAGTAATTCTGCCAGGATACAACCACAGGACCAAACATCCATCGCCCGAGAATACCGAGCCGCAGTTAACATCACTTCTGGTGCACGGTACCATCGAGTAGCCACATATTCTGTCATACCAGATTCTCTGTCCGGTTCCTGTTGTGTCTCATCTGTGTCATCTTCATCACTCTTGACAATTCTAGCTAATCCAAAATCACAAACTTTTAAATCACAATTCGCATTAATTAATAAATTCGATGGTTTTAAATCTCTATGAATAACATTAGATCCATGTAATGTCTTAACAGCTCTTAAGGTTTGATAAAGAAAATATTGAATATGATCGTCTGTTAATGTTTGTGTTGAAATAACACGATGTAAATCAGTTTGCATTAATTCTTGAATAATATAAACCTCATTAAAATTTTCAAATGATTCAGGTCGTTGAATGTCAAAGATTGATATAATATTTTCATGTTGGAAATTTTTCAAAATTTTAATTTCACGTAAGGTTCTTAATGCAAATAATGGTTTATGAAATGGTTCAATTTTTTTAATGGCAACTATTTCTCCAGTTGGTTTATGTTTTGCTGAACAAACAATACCGTACGCACCTTCACCAAGTAATGTTTGTAGTTGAAAATCACTTGAAATATTAAAAATTATTTTTTTACCCATAGCAATTTAATTCTTGAACTTTTTTTTCATATAAATTTTTTGTAATATTCAAAAATCATTATTGTTTGTCAATTACTAAGCATTGACATATGTTTATATAAATTTTTGAAAAATCATGTAAATTTTTACATCATTTTCGAACCTCATAAACTCAAATTTCATCCTGAAACATATCCGAGACAAAATGAGGGTAATAAATTTTTGTCAACATAAAATTCTTGACAATTTATTAATGTTTCATATATAACATACAGAAATGTTTTAAAATTTTATTATAGTTTTAAACAATTTAACTTTATTGGTCTAGATATTCTTTACATTTCTGTACATCAATAATGAGAAAATTCTTTTGATAAGGATAAAACAAATAAAATTAAGAAATATGTACAATTTTATCTTGATTTTCAAAGAGCAAAGTTTCATATAATTAAATAAATGGGTAAAATGATATAGCGTGTCTTTCACATTTTGCAAAACTTAATAAAGTAACTAAAAGCTAAATATTTTATTCTTGTATTATTTAATAAACACTGCTCTTAATGTTTTGTCAGTCGAAGATAAATATTACAGAAAACAAGAAACTATTTATAAAAACTAATTCAGTCACTTGTGAAATATAATTATCAACTTTAATATAGGAAATAACGATACTTCAAATAAAAAGAATCAAAGTAAACAATATTCATTTTTATCGAATAAAATTTTAATATGTTTTTAAACAACAACAACCAAAGGAAATTGATTTTGATAATTAAAAAATTAACGAAATTTGTAAGAATGTTCGTGTCTTGATTTTAGGCAAAAATGATATTCAAATAAGTAGTTGTATTAAAAACTATTCCTTAATCCGAGCAATTCTGATGTTATGATCCCTGAAGGGCCAGGTACGGACTGCACTGATAAAATCTGATTAATTATGAATGAAATGAACTTGTTTAGATTTGCAACTTCATCATAAAAATATATATTAATTTCAGATTTTCAAACATATTACCAACAAGAATATTAAGAACTTAAACTCTTTGTAAAAGAGAGTGTTTATATATAAATTGAATATCAGTATATGTTGATGCGACTTAGTAATATACTTAACTATACACGATCCTCAACAAAAGGCAATGTGAGCTAAAGGAATAATTTCTTCATATTCTATAGATGTTCAGCTCAGCAAGTCCATGCATCCTTTCTAACATTCTTTATTTCATAATGTAACTATCATTATAATATAACTATCTCTACTCAACGTTTACTACCTTTCAAGTTCAGGGCACAGTTATTTTTCAATCGTTGTAAATAACGCAGCGCGCAAATCTTCAACCCCTTTTGTAAGGGCAACAAAAACTAAAGTAAATCTTTGCAAAAAAAGACACACATAAAAATGTATATAATAAAATAAAAAGACTATATACAAATTAAACTTATTTAGCTGATCAAATATAGAGTCATTTGTTCGAATTTTTTGTTTGTTTTTGAAAATTAGCTATGTTTTTAAAATCCAACAAATTTTGGCATTTATTGACAATATTTTGTCTTGTCATAAATTTGTCAATCGCTGCTAATGTACCCAAAATAACAGAACAAAAGACTAATTTTTCATCGTATATCCAATCCTTCGATGATTCAACTGTTATGTTAAGACAAAGTCAAGATGAATTATTAATATCAAATGATAATGCTTTAAGCTGGAATACTATTAATGAATTTAATGATAGGAGTCTTCTTTCAACTGAAATAGATTTTTTTTGGCCTCATGATAGAGCTTTTGTTATAACTACGTCAAATGATAAAGATGATACAACAATTAAACTTCATATTACAGATAATCAAGGTAAAGATTGGTCAAGTACTATAATTGATTTCGCCTTTGCTGATATTGATTCATCAAAATCTTTTCGACCATATTGTTTTATTGATTCTCACCCTCTTGTCAAAGATTACGTTATTTTACAATGTAATTTACGTGAAATAATTGAAATAACTAGAGATGGTGATAATAATGATGATAACGAAGATAAATCATTGTTTGATAATTTTATTGATGGTTTTAATAATATTTTCGGAAATTCAAATCCATATAGGTTAATGAAAAATAGAGTTTTTACTCTTTTAAGTAAAGATTCTGGTAAGACTTTTAATGTAATCAATCTTCCCAAAGAAACTAGTAATGATGAAGAAATTTTAGAAAAAGGTACATCATGTCACTTTGTTGAAAAAAGCAATAAATCAAAAATCATTTTAGATGATGACGCAACTTTAATTTGTCAATACACTGAATATAGATTAAGTGGACTAAATACAATAAATATGTCACAAAGATTTGCAGAACCTTTTATAATAGCAGATGATAAAATTACAAAAATTGATTTCTTTAATGATATGACTATTTCTGATATACAAATTTTAAATAATTTCATTGTCATAATTACCCAAGATGATGAATTTAATGATTATTCAACGAAAAAAATTTGGATTTCAAATGATCTTAAAAATTTTAAACAAGCTTATATACCAACGCAATTAAGATTTAATTTACAAAATGGTGAAATTGATGAAGATACTTTAGGAAGAATTATTTTAAAAGTTTTAAAAGTTGAAGAAAAAAAAGAAAATGATGACGACGATAAAAAAAATGAAGATACTAAAGATCCATTATCAAATTTATTTGGATCAATTATAAATGGATTCAAAAAAAGTGAAAAAAAATTATCAGCATTTAGTGAAGTTCTCGTGTCAGATTCAACTGGTTTAAAATTTTCAAAATACGATTGGGCTGATACTAATAGTGATAATTATTTCAGTTTGGAAGATATACCATTTATACCAGGTACTATGATAGGACAACTGGATAACTTTATGGGTTTTGAATCAGAAAAACAAAAATCTTCAAATGTTGTCTCTAAATCAAAGATAACACATGATAATGGTATTACATGGAAAAATTTAAAAGTTGTTGATCCACCTAATAAAGATTTATTTAAGTGTAATGTAGATGATTTTGAAAACTGTTCTATTCATTTTGTATATGATATTTTACAAATTCCAACAACCGGTATTTTATTAGTAAGTGGTAGTCTTACAGATGATTATCATTTTGATGATTATGAAACCAGAAAAACCTTTATTTCTAGAGATGGAGGAATAACTTGGCAAATGATTTTTAATTTTGAATGTGTATTTGCGACAGGTGATAATGGTAATGTAATCATTGCCGTTCCATGGGGGCCAGATCACGATGAAGATCCAGAATCTGAATTTTATTATTCTTTAGATCAAGGTATGTCTTGGATAGAATATCAATTAGATAAACCGATTTCACTATTTTCTTTAGAAAATACTACTCCTGATGGTTCTGGATCAAATTTTATTTTACAAGGATACGGACAGGATTATACTGATCCTCATGGTTTTTTTTACACTATAGATTTTTCTAATGTCTTTGATTCAAAAAAATGTAATGATAATGATTTTGAGAAATTTGAATTAAATAATGGTGAATGTATTAATGGTGTTAAATATAGTTATAAAAGAAGAAAAAGTAATTCTGAATGTCTTGTTGGTGAAGTTTACAAAGATTTAGAAATTAATGAAGAAATTTGTAAATCATGCACTGAAAAGGATTATGAATGTGCTTTTGAATTCATGAAAGATGAAAACAATAATTGTATTCCTGACTATGATTTAATTGCATTCAATGGTATTTGCAATAAAAATGATGGAAAAGAATTGAAATTAAAATCAAAACAAAAGATTCAAGGTAATAAATGTGAAAGTGACATTAATATTGAAACTGTTAATATTGAATGTGATAAAATGCCTGAACCTGTTAAAAATTCCGAAAAGGTTCTAGTTAAAGAAAATATTATCAGTGGTGATATTCAATTTTATCAATATTTTGATACTAATCAAGATGAATCTTTGTTAATTGGAACTTCAAAAGGTGAAGTTTACATTTCTCATGATAGTGGTAGAAATATTAAAAAAATTGATTTGGGCAATGAAAAAATTATTGAAATAATTTTTAACCCATTTTTCAGTAATTATGCTTATTTGTTTGGTTCAAAAGGTAATCTTTATTTTACAAGAGACAGAGGATTTACATTTACCTTTACTAAACTACCTAAAACTATTCAATTAGGTCTACCACTAAGTTTTCATGCAAAAGATGCAAATACTTTTATTTATTATGGTGCTACAGACTGTTCCTCATTACAAGATCCTAATTGTCATATAGCCAGTTATATAACTAGAGACGCTGGTAAAACTTTTGAAAAACTATTAGATAATGCAATTCATTGTGATTTTGTTGGTTCCAAGTACAAAGATCCATTTAATAAGGACTCAATCCTTTGTCAAGTTGGATCAAAAGAAACAAAATCAAGCACATTAGTTTCTTCCACCGATTTTTTCAAAAATGAAAATAAAGAAATTTTTGCCAACATTATTGGATTTGTTACTTCAGGTGAATACACTATAGTTGCTGTTAGATATGGTTCCGAGGAGTTAAGAGCTTACATAACAACCAATGGTGATGGATTTGCTGAAGCTGATCTACCAGATACCTTTGATAATGTTAAGCAAGAAACATTTACTGTTTTAGGTGCAGAGACGGGATCAATATTTATGCACATGACTTATAATAATGTACCAAACAAAAAATTTGGTTCTCTCTTAAAATCTAATTCAAATGGGACATCCTTTGTAACTTTAAGAAGGGCTGTTAATAGTGATCAAAGAGCTCAAGTAGATTTTGAGAAAGTTCAAGGGCTAGACGGTATTTTATTAATTAATTCAGTTTCAAATTGGGGGCTTTTAAATAAAGATGCCACAGAAAAAAAAATCAGAACAGAAATTACGTTTAATGATGGTTCTGATTGGTCATATTTACAACCACCTTCAAAAGATTCAGAAGGTAAAAAATATAGTTGTAATTCAAAGTCATTAGAAAAATGTTCTTTAAATTTGCACAGTTATACTGAACGTATTGACGTGAGAGATACCTATTCTTCAGGATCAGCAATTGGTATGCTTATTGGTGTCGGTAATGTTGGTGAAGAATTATTACCATTTGAACAATGTTCCACTTTTCTTACTATTGACGGTGGGAAAACATGGAAAGAAATTAAGAAAGGTCCTTATCAATGGGAGTTTGGTGACCACGGTGGTATATTGGTAATTGTTCCTGATAAAAAAAGTACAAAAACTTTAAGTTATTCATTAGATTTTGGTAATACTTGGAATGATTTTGAATTTTCCGCTGAAGAAGTTATTGTTAAAGATATAATTACAGTTCCGCAAGATTCTGCTTTGAGATTCTTACTTATTGGTAAAACAACTCATATTTCTGGTGGATCCACCAAATTTTACTCCATTGATTTCAGTGGTAGTTTTAAAAATCAATGTATATTAGACATTAACGATGAAAATCACGATGATTATGATTATTTTAATTTAAATTTTAATAAAGATGAATGTTTATTTGGTCACAAACAAGTTTATTTGAGAAAAAATCGTAATGATTGTTTTGTAGGTAATGTTCCATTGTCAGAATTTTCCAAAAATGTTAAAAATTGTACATGTACAAGAAAAGATTTTGAATGTGATTATAATTATTACAAAGATTCCGATGGAACATGTAAATTAGTTCAAGGGTTATCTCCAGCTCCAGCATCAGATATATGTAAAAAATTCCCTGATTTAATTGAATTTTCTGAGCCAACTGGTTATAGAAAGATTCCTTTATCCACATGTGAAGGTGGATTGAAACTAGATGTCACCACTGATACTTATGCTTGTCCAGGTAAAGAAGAAGAATTTAGAGCCAAATATGGCATTAGTGGCAAGTCATTTTTCTTAATTTTTTTTATTCCATTTTTATTCTTTTCAGCTTTACTTTGGTTTGTTTATGATCGTGGTATTAAAAGAAATGGTGGTTTTGAAAGATTTGGTGAAATTAGGTTAGGCGATAATGAATTAATTGAAAACAATACAACAGATAAAGTTGTAAATACTATTGTTAAAGGTGGTTTAATATTATTCTCAGGTATTTCAACAGCTTATCAATTAGTAAAGCGTTCTGCTGGTGGTGTGTTGCAAAGACTAAGAAATAGATTTTCTACGAGAAGAGGGCCAAGTTATTCCTCTTTGATGAATGATCAATTTTTAGACGAGGCAGATGATTTATTAACTGGACATGATGAAGATGCTAACGATTTATCAAGCTTTATGGACAATGAAAGTAATTTTGATATTGATGAAGATAATTCTGAAAATAATACTGTAGATAATGCTCAAGAGCCTGAAACACAAGAATCATACTCAGATGATATTCCAGGCCCCTTAAGCGAAACGACCACAAGTGAAGTGGATCAAAAGGACAGTTAAATAGAGCCTATTATTTTATGCGAATTTACTTTTATAAATTTTATTTATACACTATAATCAAAACTTTAATTTAAAAAAAAAATCTTTTAGAATTTGAAAGAAAGACAAATAAATACAACCAAGAAATAATACACAGTGAAATAATTTATATACACATAGATGAATTTATTTATATGAAGAATCTTGATTTTTTTAATAATTTTTTAAAAATAGAAGTTTTGTTTATTATTTTTCGCATTTTTTAAAACAAGTCTTTATAAGGAAAAAATCTCCATTTTCCAATCAACCTGAAAAGCTGAAATTTGGTGTAAATCATCAATAGTTTGCGTAAAATAAAGAGAGATCACCATACAAGAAAATGGAAAATTCAGAATGCAAAAGAAATTTTAGGGAATGGCAATATTTCAAGTTGTTAATGTATGTTATTATGCTTACTTTTAGAAATATTATTAATATGTTATTACTAACTACTATCATATGATCCACAATGTGGTTTTTTTTATATTTCTGAAACAGGACAACTCAAAATATTGATGTAGATGAAGAAAATATAATTGATATTATGACTTGGAGACAATGGCTAAATAATGCATTGAAAAGATCTCATGGTATATTTGGGGAAGGTATTGAGTATGACATTTTACATCAAGAAGATAAAACTGCTTATTTGAGAGTAAACTATAAGGATCAAGAATTAATTTCGACTGCAATTACCTCCTATATCTCCAGTGACGAACTGATAGGAGCACCTTTGGTGGTTTGTATTTCACAAACAACTCCATGGTTAAAAGAACTAGATATTACCGATGACGACAAATTATGGCTTGAGCGTATAAGAGCAGAAACATTCGAGGATTTTAAATGTGAATGAGAAGCATTTTATTTTCCATTATGCGTTATTAGAGTGTGCTTGTATATTATATATTTTTAAAAATAGAAAGTCAAAAACAAATAAATTTATTCATGTCCATTGAAAAAATCCACAAGAGGACTCTTTATTGTTTGAATCACCTCTTGGCCTATTACAAATCCAAAATCTTTTTCCTGGATTAGTAGAAGTTTTTGATGTTTTCAAGACAGCTTCTTCCCCATGTTTACATAGAGGTGGTTTTCCAAAAATTTCTTTAAAAGAGAAGGTATTTTTCCCTTTGAAAGAATTTGCATTTTCAATCCCAGGGTTTGTATTACCACCCTTTCTGTTTAATGTTTTGTTTAACGGTTTTTCAGAGGTTATTTTAGGCTTTGCACTTTTAAAGAAACTATCAATAGATTTTGTTCTCTTTGCTTGTGCTTTTGTCAAGGAGACAGATGACGAAGAATTACAAGTAGAATTATTTTTCAAAGAACTTTTTGTAAACATGGATAGTATATTATGATTTAATAAATCATATTTATATCGTGCTTCAAACCTAGGAAGTTTAGTGTTTATTTTTGTTTTAGCCTTTTCATTGACATTTAGTAATATATCAGTAAATACAGGACAATGATCAGATCCCAATATTTTGTTTAAGATATCTCCATTTACAATGTTATCTTTCTGACTTTTGCTAACAAGTATGTAGTCTATTCTTGATCCAAAGTTTACCGGTCGTGTATTCTTTAGAGTGTTCCAAACAGTATACATTTTCAGTCTATCTCGACCTTGAATATATCTTGTACTATCAATCAAGTTACCATTATTAGCCAATTCTGGAATAATTGAATCTGTCAATTGTTGATTCAATAAAAATCTATGAGGAGTATTTGGGTCTAAAATGAACATTCTAGTAATCTCCTTGTACTTTTCTTCAATTTCAGATCCAATAGTATTTGCCAAAATGTTGATTTCTCTTTTCTCTAAAGATTCTGCGCTTTCAATCAAGTCTCTACAAACATTTATATCACCCATTAATATAACTTCTTTTCCCATCATTTCTAAATTTCTAATTCTTTTAAATAATATTCTTAAAAATTTCATTCTGAATAATTCACCTTCATCAGTACCAATAGAATTTGCTGGACAATATACAGATATGATTACGATTCTACATACTAACTCAATCATTACACACCTGCCTTCTTCATCTAATCTTAATGCTTCTTTTTCGTTAACTTCATCGTCTTCGCAAGAAGAATTTCCATTGATATCGATATATCCACCAATTCCAATCTCAGGATCATCTCTGTATCTTACTTCCACGTTATTTTTCAATTTAATCTTTAGATAACCTGTAATACCTTCCTCGGCTTTAATTACTTTCATAGATTCATGTAATACATGAGTCTCTGGAAATTCTCTAACCCAAACACCAACTCCAGAATAACCTTTCCTTTTCCTAGGTAATGTAATGTAGGAAGTAAACCCATCGACTTTCCCCCATTTATTTAAAGATTTTTGGTCTGTTTTCAATTCTTGAAGTGTAATAATATCAGAATTCAAATAATCGAATACTTTTTGAAGTGATTCATTCATTTTTGTGAAAGGATGATAATGAAAAAACGTGCGAATACCATTGACATTGAACGTAGTCAAACGAATTCGATCATTACCTCCTTTTGAAGGTATATAATCATCCATTATTTAGTTTAAAAAGGATTATAAATTTAATATATTTTAATTTATACTTGCCATCTGGAAGAGCACAACTACTTATTTATTATTTTTTCTTTTTTTACTATAAGTCATCGTTGTTTGTAATGTCGATCTTTTGACGCGTCATAAAAATTTCTATAAAATATATAAAAAGCCTTTAAATTTTAGGTAAAAATATACAAATATTTAAAAAATTTCAAGTATTTAAATATTCTTGTTTGAATCATTATGTTTTCGTTTACCAATAAATTCTTGAATTTTACTTCTTTCCTTTACTAAAATTAAACCTAACAAGAAACCTGCTAATGCAATGTTGATAAATAATTGTTGAAAATTCTTAACGTAACCGATGAAATACCAATTAATAATACTAATAAATGTACCAACTAATAAAATGATCTTAAAATTTGAAAAATTTATGAAAAATGATGAAGAATGAGTATCACTGTAAAGATTTTTATAAAAATTTTTGATGAATATGACACAATACAGTATTCTTAAGATCATATTAATAATATTACCAATAATTAAACCATTAATTGATAATTTTAAGAAATCAATTAAAGCCCAACAATTAAATAGAAATATACCAGAAAAAAACATCATAAAATATGAATGATTTAATATTTGATCACCAGTGGCAACACTTTGAAAAAATGCTTCAAATATACCATTTAATGATAAAAATGGTAAATAAAAACAATAAACTCTAATAGTATCTAAAACGGAAGTTGTTGACCATTTAGAGCCAATTAAAAATTGTAAAATAAAAGAAGAATTTACTGGACCAAAGAAAATAATCATTAAGGACAGGTATAAATAAAATTTTGTTAAATTAATTAATACATCCATTGATAATCTTAAATTCTTTGAATTTTTAACAGTCAACAATCTTGCTAAGAAAAGACGTAATGATTCTTCAATTGGTGCGAATAATAATCTAGTTACTAAAGAACCATAATTAGACAATAAAGAATAAATACCTTGTTCTTCTACTGTACATAAAGAATTAATAATTAATTTATCACCTTCAGTTAATAAATGTTTAAAACATAATTGAAAATAAACTTTTTTGAAATGTTCTAATATATCTTTTTGAAAATAGTAAAAATTTTTTTTCAAATTAATATCTGAATTTATCTTTGTTAAACGTAGACTAAATAATTGTTGTCTTTTAAAAATTTTCAAATAATCAAAATAGTAACAGAGTAATAATGTTGATGCATGTGCGAATTTCCCCATTGCAAATGCAAATATGGCAATACCTTCTTTTGAAATTTCATCCATATTATCAATTTTCCATGGAGTTGATTCGAAGAAATAAATGATTATAAAATTTGTAATACAACCAATTGTAATGGCAATACCTTCAAATTGAGATCTTTTACCATAATTTAATAAAAATTGATTAATTATGAAAAATGGTTCACTTAATAATTCCACAATAATACTTAACCAAATAAGTAAAATCGACCAAGTAAAATAAGGCAAAGAAATGAAATATGAATTAATATTTTTATATTGCCATGTAGTTAATATTAATGATAATGGTATACCTATTCCAAATGGTATATAAGCAAAATTAACAATAGTTTGTAAAGTTTTTGATTTAGTTGATTCAGAATCTTTATCGACGATTCTTAAAGTTGATAGTCTTACGGCTTCTCTACTGAAAAACAAAACTGTACCTAAAATAAATTCAAGAAATGCAGTTATTCCAAATATTCTTGGTGACAAAAATCTAATTAAAAGGTTATTAAGAAAGAAAGTTATAAGTTTTGTAAAGAGTTGACCCATCATAAGAAAAGTCGCACCTTTAGTGGACTTTTCAAGAATTTGATCACTTGAAGATGGTATATGACGAGGCTTTTCCATGTGAAATGTGGTGACAATGAGTAATATCTCTGCACCATTTATTGTATCGTTTCTATTGATTTTTATTGTTTTGTAATTATTTTTCAATGATTTTCTTGATTGACAGATTTCCAGATCTGGCGTGTCCGCGTGTGCACCGGGCGTGGGCCGGACGTTTCGCCAGCCAATCAAACGCGAGAATTTCTGTGCGGGAAACGTCTTTAATAGAAACAACAATTGCAATGTTTAAGCAATGGAGAAACCTCATTGGAAGAAAAGTGAGAGTAAAGAGTAGACGGTATGGATACTGATGCTAGACACGAACAACACATTTTAGAGCTCAGAGAGCAGGATAGATTGCTACCAATTAACAATGTGGCAAGACTGATGAAGAATACATTGCCGGTGACAGCAAAGGTGTCGAAGGATGCAAAGGAATGCATGCAGGAGTGTGTTAGCGAGTTTATATCCTTTGTTACGAGTGAGGCTGGTGACAGGTGTTCCACGGACAAGAGAAAGACTATCAATGGAGAAGATATCTTGATATCGTTGCATGCTTTAGGGTTTGAAAATTATGCGGAAGTCCTGAAGATCTACTTGGCAAAATACAGACATCAACAAGCATTGAGAAACCAACAGATATTTGAAGAAGAAGAAGCCCAACGACAAAAACAGGAAGAAGAACAAGAGTTGCAGTCTCAAAACGAAGGTGAAGATGACACTGAAAATCAACGAGAGGCACCAGAGGAACAGCAAAACCATGACGAAGAAGGACTACAGGAAGAAGACGAAACATTATAATAATCCAGGTCCAGCTTTCAACATAGTCTCACGCAACAACAAACGAGAAATGTGGAAATGAAATGTCTTTAATGCATCTTAAACTGTAACCATTGTAGATGAGTACACGAACAACAAGTAACAGAATCGATGCTGTAGACTTGTAACTTCCATTATATATATTTATTACTCTTTGTTTAATTTGTAATCTCATATTAAAAACATACAATATCAAGTTTTGCCACCGCGAAGCGCAACAAATAAGGTGCATCCACCACTTTGTATTTAGATTCAATAGCAATTTTACCACTTCAACGACAATCTTTACTAAACCCTTATATAAAAGAAACTTTGAAAATTTTAACTATAAACGTTTCAAGTGCACTCAACTCATAATTGTTGCACTAGAAAGAACAAAAAAAAAAGAAAAAAAAATGCTTCGAATTAGAACTATTCAGAATTTAACGAGGCTGTCAAATCATCAAAGGATTAATAGAATTACGAACTTGAAAAATACTTTACTGATTAAATCACAATCATCTCAAAGATTTGCAAGTACTATAAATACATTAAAATATAATTTTACAAATTTAGACGATTCGTTAGAACAAGAATCTCCTTATAAACCATGGCAAAATCAACTTACTGATGTAAAATTACAGGAAAATTTAATAGAATTAGAAAATAAATGGATTCAAAAATTTCAAGATTTTAATATCGAAACAAAATCTCTCAAAAAATCAACACCAACGAATAAGGATAAGAAAAAAGATGATGACGAGAATGATATTGAAAAGGATAAAGAATCAAATACACCTCAAGAGGATAACCAAACCATTTCGAAAAATGAACATTCAAAAGTAAGTAGTAGTAGTAAAAACAGCGGTAATGGTTCTGTCTCATCTAGTAATCCGCCACCTTCTGATAATAATAATTCAGATGACCCTCCATCTACCACTACAGAATTACCTGAAATTTATCCACAAATGTTAGCGCTTCCAATTTCTAGACGTCCATTATTTCCAGGTTTTTATAAAGCCGTAGTAATATCTGATAATCGTGTCATGAAAGCAATTAAAGAAATGTTAGATCGTCAGCAACCATATATAGGTGCATTCATGTTAAAAAATTCTGATGCTGATATTGATGTCATTGAAAATAAAGAAGATGTACATGATGTAGGTGTTTTAGCTCAAATCACAAGTGCATTTCCTTCTAAAGATGAAACTACTGGAAAGGAAACAATGACCGCCTTATTATATCCACATAAAAGAATCAAAATCGATGAATTGTTTCCCCCAACTAAACAACCTGATTTAAAAGATATTATAATAGAAAAAGTTGATACACTACCACAACAAGAACCACAAATTGAAAAAGAAAAAACTTCAACTAAAACAAACAATGAACAACAACAACTTTCGACTACTATCGAGGAATCAACAGAAAATTTAGATAATCCAACTGAATTTTTGAAAAAATATAACATTTCTTTAGTTAATATTTCTAATTTAGAAGATGAACCATTTGATAGAAAATCACCAGTTATTAATGCTTTGACTTCTGAAATTTTAAAAGTTTTTAAAGAAATTTCTCAATTAAATACTATGTTTAGGGAACAAATTGCGACATTTTCAGCATCAATTCAATCTGCTACAACAAATATTTTTGAAGAACCTGCAAAATTAGCCGATTTTGCTGCTGCTGTTTCAGCTGGTGAAGAAGAAGAATTACAAGATATTTTAAGTTCTTTAAACATCGAACAACGTTTAGAAAAATCTTTATTAGTTCTAAAGAAAGAATTAATGAATGCAGAATTACAAAATAAAATTTCGAAAGATGTGGAAACAAAAATTCAAAAGAGACAAAGAGAATATTATTTAATGGAACAATTAAAAGGTATTAAAAGAGAATTAGGTATAGATGATGGTAGAGATAAATTAATTGATACTTATAAAAAACGTATTGAAAAATTAAATTTACCTAAAAATGTTCAAAAAATTTTTGATGATGAGGTAACAAAATTATCAACTTTAGAAACTTCAATGTCCGAATTTGGTGTTATAAGAAATTACTTGGATTGGTTAACTTCATTACCATGGGGTATTGTTTCAAAAGAACAATATTCAATTGATTTAGCAAAGACTATTCTTGATGAAGATCATTATGGTATGAAAGATGTTAAAGATCGTATTCTTGAATTTATTGCTGTTGGTAAATTGTTAGGTAAAGTTGATGGTAAAATTATTTGTTTTGTGGGTCCACCAGGTGTTGGTAAGACATCAATTGGTAAATCAATTGCTCGTGCATTAAGTCGTAAATTTTTCAGATTTTCTGTTGGTGGTATGACAGATGTAAGTGAAATTAAAGGTCATAGAAGAACTTATATCGGTGCTTTACCAGGTAGAATTATTCAAGCTTTGAAAAAATGTCAATCACAAAATCCATTAATTTTAATCGACGAAATTGATAAAATTGGTCATGGTAGTGTACATGGTGATCCATCTGCAGCCTTATTGGAAGTCTTAGATCCAGAACAAAACAATAGTTTTTTGGATAATTATTTAGATATTCCAGTTGATTTATCAAAAGTTTTATTCGTTTGTACAGCAAATAGTTTAGATACAATTCCAAGACCATTATTAGATCGTATGGAAGTAATTGAATTAACAGGGTACGTTGCTGAAGAAAAAGTCAAGATTGCTGAACAATATTTAGCACCACAAGCTAAGAAATCCTCTGGTTTAGAAAATGCAAATGTTGAATTAACTGAGGGAGCTATTTTATCTTTAATGAAACAATATTGTAGAGAAAGTGGTGTAAGAAATTTAAAGAAACAAATTGAAAAAATTTATCGTAAAGCAGCTTTAAATATCTTAAAACAATTAGGTAGTTCTGTTGATAAATTATCTGATGTCAGTAGGGAATCAGATGTTATATTAAAGAAAGATGATAAGACTACTCAGGATGAAGAAGATGAAAATAAAATTAAATTGGAAAGGACTCAGGAAAATGTGGAATCAATGAAAGTTCCTGATGGCATTCAAATCGTTATTAATCCTTCGAATTTAAAAGATTATGTTGGCCCACCAATATATACTACAGATAGATTATATGAAACTACTCCTCCAGGTGTTATTATGGGTTTAGCATGGACTAATATGGGTGGTTGTTCATTATACGTTGAATCTGTCTTAGAACAACCATTAAAAAATTGTAAGCATGCAAGTTTAGAAAGAACTGGTCAATTAGGAGATGTTATGAAAGAATCTTCAAGATTAGCATATTCATTTGCAAAGATGTTTTTAGCCAAAAAATACCCAAATAATAGATTTTTTGAAAAAGCGTCAATTCATTTACATTGTCCAGAAGGTGCTACACCAAAGGATGGTCCATCAGCGGGTGTTACAATGGCTACTTCATTTTTATCATTAGCTTTAGATAAATCAATTGAAACTACAGTGGCCATGACTGGTGAATTGACTTTAACAGGTAAAGTACTACGTATAGGTGGTTTAAGAGAAAAAGCAATTGCTGCAAAGAGATCAGGTGCTAAGACCATTATTTTCCCAAAAGACAATTTAAGTGATTGGGAGGAATTACCTGCACATGTGAGAGAAGGATTAGATCCATTACCAGCAGACTGGTATGATGATATCTATAGCAGATTGTTCAAGGATGTTACATCTGAGCAAGGAAATAATGTATGGAAGTCTGAATTTGAAATCATTGATGCCAAGGACAAGAAAGATGACCATTAATAGATTCACGTTTTATATAAATGTGTTTTTTTTTTATATCTGTAAATAAGCAATTTCGATTTAATAAAGAGAAAAAAAGTACACTTTGAAACTATTTAGTAGTTTTAATTTACTATTATTGTTTAAAGACGGGTAAATTTTGTTTTCAAAGTTATTAATTTTCCTTTTCGAGTAATTCGGACAAACTCGAATAATTCAATTTTTTGCAAAATTGGGAAAAGTACAACAATATAGCAATTTTTGAAACTTCGTGAATTTAACATAACTTAAACAATATATTTTTAACAGGTATTTTAATATATAGTCAAACGTTGTAAAACTTTTAATAAGGTTCGAGATTATACCCCAAATTAAACTAAGATAGTAATGTCAGATAATAGAAGACGTAGACGTAATGTTGAAGATGATGATCTTGATTCAGATAATGAACTTCCGCCATCTTCTCCACAACAAACTAGTAGAAGAGTCTTTAATACCATGTCATCACCGATTGGTTCTCCCGTGCATTCCGATGAAGACGATATGATTAATCCAGAAGGTGCAGATAATGAAATTAAAGATATACCAGATATTGATGAAATTGAAGAACAAATGAATGAAGTTGATTTAATGGGTGATGAAATGTATAGAGATTATGGTGATGATGTAAATAAAGATCATTATGATGAAACACAAATTGATGATAGAAATCAAAAAGAATTGTCTCTTGCTGAACGTCGTCGTATTGATACACAATTAAATGAAAGAGATAGATTACTTAAGAAAGGCGCCTATATGGATGATGAAGATGAAGATGATGGTGATGCATCTAATAAATTAGATGCCATGGGTTTACCGGTACAAAGACGTAGACGTAGAAGACAGTATGAAGATTTTGAACATAGCGATGATGATCTTTTAAGTGATATGGAAATTGATCCATTAAGAGAAGAATTAACATTAGAATCATTAAGTAACGTTAAAGCTAATAGTTATTCTGAATGGATAACGCAACCAAATGTTTCAAGAACTATTGCCAGAGAATTAAAATCATTTTTATTAGAATATACAGATGATACAGGAAGATCTGTTTATGGTGCACGTATTAGAACACTTGGTGAAATGAATTCAGAATCCTTAGAAGTTAATTATAGACATTTAGCAGAATCTAAAGCTATATTAGCATTATTTTTAGCTAAATGTCCTGAAGAAATGTTAAAAATATTTGATATGGTTGCAATGGAGGCTACAGAATTACATTATCCAAATTATACAAGAATTCATTCTGAAATTCATGTTAGAATATCAGATTTTCCAACAATTCATAGTCTTCGTGAATTACGTGAATCGAATTTAACATCTTTAGTGCGTGTTACTGGTGTTGTTACTAGAAGAACTGGTGTATTTCCACAATTAAAATATGTTAAATTTAATTGTTTAAAATGTGGTAGTATATTAGGTCCATTTTTTCAAGATTCTAATGAAGAAATTAAGATTAGTTTTTGTACAAATTGTAAATCAAAGGGTCCATTTTCAATTAATGGTGATAAGACAGTTTATCGTAACTATCAAAGAATTACTTTACAAGAAGCACCAGGTACAGTACCTGCAGGACGTTTACCAAGACATAGAGAAGTTATCCTATTGGCTGATTTAGTTGATATTTCAAAACCTGGTGAAGAAATTGAAGTTACAGGTATATATAAAAATAATTATGATGGTAATTTAAATGCAAGAAATGGGTTTCCTGTTTTTGCTACAATTATTGAAGCCAATTCTGTCAAGAGAAGGGAAGGTAATTCATCGAACCTTGATGAAGAAGGTTTGGATGTTTTTAATTGGACAGAAGAAGAAGAACGTGAATTTAGAAAGATGTCAAGAGATCGTGGTATTATTGATAAAATTATTTCATCGATGGCACCTTCAATATATGGTCATAGAGATATTAAGACAGCTGTTGCATGTTCATTATTTGGTGGTGTTCCTAAAAATGTTAATGGTAAACATTCAATTCGTGGTGATATAAATGTTTTATTATTAGGTGATCCAGGTACAGCAAAATCACAAATTTTAAAGTATATTGAAAAGACAGCAAATAGAGCTGTCTTTGCTACGGGTCAAGGTGCATCAGCAGTTGGTTTAACTGCTTCAGTTAGAAAAGATCCAATTACTAAAGAATGGACTTTAGAAGGTGGTGCATTGGTATTAGCAGATAAAGGTGTTTGTTTAATTGATGAATTTGATAAGATGAATGATCAAGATCGTACATCTATTCATGAAGCAATGGAACAACAAAGTATTTCAATTTCTAAAGCTGGTATTGTCACGACATTACAAGCACGTTGTTCGATTATTGCTGCAGCAAATCCAAATGGTGGTCGTTATAATTCTACGTTACCACTTTCACAAAATGTTAACCTTACTGAACCAATTCTTTCTAGATTTGATATATTATGTGTTGTTAGAGATTTAGTTGATGAAGAAGCTGATGAAAGATTAGCTAAATTCGTTGTTGATTCACATTCAAGATCACATCCAGATAATGATTTTGATGAGATTAAGAAAGATGAAATAGAAAATGAAGATGAAGATGAAATATCTACAGAACTAACATTAAGACAAAAAAAATTACAAAGACAAAAACGAAAAGAAGAAGAAATTTCACCAATACCACAAGAAATATTAATGAAATATATTCATTATGCAAGAACTAAGATTTACCCTAAATTACATCAAATGGATATGGATAAAGTTAGTAGAGTTTATGCAGATTTAAGAAGAGAAAGTATAACAACAGGTTCGTTTCCAATTACAGTTCGTCATTTAGAATCTATTTTAAGAATTGCAGAATCATTTGCTAAGATGAGATTATCAGAGTTTGTTTCGTCATGGGATCTTGATAGAGCCATTAAAGTTGTTGTTGACTCATTTGTTGATGCTCAAAAGATAAGTGTGCGTCGTCAATTACATAGATCATTTGCCATATATACTTTAGGTCAGCGTAATAGTAATTGATAGAACTGTGTAAATAATTAATAAATACAAAAATGTAATTTTATTGAAACTGGACTGATCCATTCATCTGGAGTTGTCCCATCTCATACAAGTTCAGGCTCTCCTGCCCAATAAAAAAAAAAAATTGTTGGTAGTTCGGTGTACTATCGAGTAATATCACCATCCACTGCCGGATAAACCTGAACCGAGATTCAGATCAACGAACTTTCAGCCTACAAACCGTGCAATCCCAGTCGCCTCCTCACGGGTCGTCTCTGTTGATGCTGGATGGAACTCCCCTACAACGGTAGAAACGAGCCGAAACTGCTACATTGCCACGCCGGGCTCAGACAGATTTCTCATGTCTGAAACCATTGGGCTACCCGCAAGGATCGATTAGTTGGTGAAACTGGGACACGTTTGCAAAGCCTCTTGACCTCCGACCCGAAAGGGGCCGTGAACGTTAGCAGCCAAGATTTGACAGTTGAACAGAGAACATGGCGCAGAACGCAACAAGTGCGGCCTTTTACTCACCAAAGAGCTTGCAATCCATGTCCAGCCGCAAGGAACTTCGTTCCCAGGCCGAATATCTCATTGTGCATTGTCCTACCAGAAGCCATTACAGCTTGGATTTAGATAGTGTTTCTAGATACTGATCACAAATCAGAAACAATTACATAAAAGATGTTAAACAGTTATCTAAACATGTATTAAAACAAAATATTTAAGTTCCAAATGCAAATCTCAGAGTATTCTTTTGAAAAAATGATTAATTGGTGGAATAAATTTTAACTTATATTTGTATGTTTCCTGGATTGTAACTGAAAGTATTTTAACCTCATTATCATATAACGTTTTGCATTTATCATAAAGTATTTTTAACTCATCTATTGAATTTTGTTAAAACTCTTTATGCTCTAAGCATTTACCGTTGTAAGAAAAAAATGAAAAATGAAAAAAATTAAAAAAATGGTCATCGAATTAACAAATTTGCTTTAATAAAAAAATACTATCGTAAGATGAATAGTAATAAAACTGATGAAGATATTAAAAAGATTTCAAATGCTATGGATATATTAGCAAAATTAATTTTACAAAAACAACAACAGAATAATTCACAATTGAAAAATGAATATGAAAATAAATTAAAGCAACTTAATAATTTAATTAATATGATAATTAATTTATATAGTAAAGAGAATAAGAATTTTCAAATTGATGAAATTCAAATGAATAAAATTTTATCAAATGGTATTGAAATTATTGAAAATGACAATAATCAAAATTTTGCATTAATTCCAGTTAAACCTATAATAAATGAAACAAATGTAATAAATACAAACAATAATAAAAAAAAAAAAAAAAAAAAAAATAATATTCATTGTTCTTATTGTAATGAATTAGGTCATACAAGAGCAAACTGTGAAAAAAGATTATATAATCCAAATATATAATTACTGCATTTAAATATATATACTTCTTAAATAAATTACAAATTAATATCCTTTAAACTTTTTTATTTTCTTTCACTCATTGCTTCTCTTCTTGTAGCATCCTGTAATAAATTTGTATCAACCATATTTTTATTTAAATAAACGTATCTAACAGTTGAACCTCTAATAAAAATATTCCTTACGGAACTTAAATGTGGATATTTTTCTTCATTTGTACATGAAATATTATCTAATTTTAAATTTAAAAATTGATCAACTGATTGTAATGTTCCTTTTAATTCGATATCATTTTTAAGCTATTTTAAATTATATTATGTTAGTATTATACTTAGAATCAAAAAAAAAATATCAAAAATCATATCCATATAAAACATACTTGAACAACAACTTCTTGATCTACTAAAGTCTTGAAAAATGAAAAAAATAGCATGATTTATATTAAACGTTTGTTCTTTACTGTTTCTATCTCTTTGTAATTTAATTTTTCAATTGTACATTTTTTTTTTTCTAACCAATTTTTTTCTTTCTTCAAGACACTTTTCTTTAAATAAAATTGAGAATTTTAGAATACTAACAAGTAAAAAACAAACAAGATTAAAAATTGTTTGTCATTTTGATGATTTTATTTGATAATTTTTGTATCTTTGTTTGTGTTTCTCATACATAAATATTGGAAAGTGGGATTTCGAAGCACGTAACTTAATCGGTATCGTAACATTGACTCATAATCAATAGGGTGCTTTTCAATTCGACACATAAAAATAAACTATTAAAAAGATCAGGCATATCCATTTTAAGATAAATTATTTTATAATCTAAAAAAAAATCCTTCAGAAATATGTCGAATACAATCAAAACTATCATTAAGATTTCAAATGCGCATTTTAAATCATCACTTCAAAAGGATTCATTAACAATTTTTAAAAAACCCATCAAAAATTTTGAGATTAAATCAAATGAAAAATGGGCAATCTTTGGTTCTGGTAAGACAAAATTTTTAAATATTTTATCAAATAAATATTTATCTGAACCGCCATTATCACTTAAATTTCAATCAACTAAACAAACAAAGGACAAGAGTTTATTTAAAATTGAAGAACTTAAATTTAATGGTGTTATACCAACCGCACATTTAAGTGCACGTTATGAATTTTTTAAAGATGAATTTGATCAAACTTGTAAAAAATTTATCTTAGATAATTCAATTGGTTCGAGTAATGTTAATTATGAAATTTTATTAAATGATAAAAAAATCGATTTAAAACTTTATGATAATTTATTAAATGATTTAGAATTAAAAAGTTTAGAAAATAGATGGGCAATGGGTTTAAGTAATGGACAAATGAGAAGAGCAAGATTAGCAAGATCACTCTTGAAAGAACCTGATTTATTAATTTTAGATGATCCATTTTTAGGTTTAGATCCTCATGCAACATTAATTATTTCAAACTTTTTGAAAAAATTAATTTCACCAAATATTATCATTGGTTTAAGATTTCAAGATAATATACCAAAATGGATAACACATATTTGTTGTGTTGATAATGAAAATGGAATTTTATTTGATGGTCCTATTGAAAAATTTTTACCAGAATTAAATAAATTAAAAGAATTGAAAAATAAAGATGATGAAAATAAATTTTCTAAAGATATAGTGAAAACTAATATTAATGATTTGATTTGTAATCATTCTTTATATGGAAAGAGTAAACATGAAATCATTAAAATGCCAAGTTGTATTGAATTTAAAAATATTGATATTAGTTATAAAGGAGAACCAATCTTGAAAAATTTAAGCTGGGATGTTAAACATGGTAGCAAGTGGCATATTCAAGGTAATAATGGTACAGGTAAATCTACCTTATTATCTTTAATTAATGCAGAACATCCACAATCATGGAATTCAAAGGTTATTGAAAATGGTCAAGAGAGAATGACAGGAAGAACAAGTTATTTTGAAATTGATAAAAAAATTGGTATGTCATCACCTGAATTACATGCCATTTTTATTAAAAAGATTAATGATAAATTAAATTTAAAAGAATGTATATCAACGGGATTCAATGAAGGTTCATCAAATAATTTTCGTTCAAATTGTAATAAATTAACCAAAGATCAAAAAACTTTAATTGATAAATTTGTTAATTATTTTGGTTTAACCAAAATTGCAAATGAAAAGACATTTAAAGAAATCTCATTAAGCCAACAAAAATTAATTTTATTTTTGAGAAGTTTAATTAAGATGCCAGAAGTTTTAATCCTTGATGAAGCATTTTCTGGAATGGAAATTGATTTAATGATTCGTTGTCATGATTTTCTAAAATTTTGGCCTGGTACTGTATTGGTTGTTTCTCATATCGAAGATGAAACACCAAAATGTAATCATTATATTAGATTACTTGAACCTGGTAAATATGAAATATCCGATATAGATAATTAAATAAATAAAAGAATTTGTATCACTTTATTTTTATTTTAAATTTTTTACGTTTTGTAGAAAAACTGTCGAGATTTTTAAGTAAACAATTGTCAAGAAAAAAAAGTAAAATAAATTAAATGAGATACAAAGAATGTCATTTAAAAATTGAATTTGTTTGTTCAAGAATGAGAATGGATGCGATGTCTTGTAATTTTTCGTTTATATGTTAATAATTTTGCATATATACAATGTTTCATGATGTTTAATCGGAGATCCGAAATGGTTGCATCAAGTTAAACGATTCAGTAACTGTGAGGTTGCTAGTACCAACAGAAAGCACTGCCTGTAGTAGCTTGACGCTAGTTACTGGAAACGTAAAGCTGACATGTCATAAATTCTATAAACTTTGTACTACATACACAATGAGCCCATTTGTGGCCCAACCTTGCGCAAATTCAAATAACGAACAGCTTATTTAACCAACCCCATCACCAACATCCACATACAAGACAGTTACTTTGCGATTGCCACAAAACAAACCGGTTTTTATTTGTTTTTGTTACTAATATTTCCTCTTTCGCTTTCTTGTTTGAGTTGTTGTAAAATCTCCTATTTTTGGCGTCTTTTTTCCTTCCAAACGAAAATGGCCGTACAAGCACAGAAAAAAAAAAACTCTAAAAAAATAAACTAAACAAAGTAACAAAATATAGCATATAAAAATATTTATAGGATTTGATTTGATTTGATTCGTTTCAATTGTAATAGAAACAATAATTACAAACCTAGAATACTAATCTGATTGCAAACTTCTTATTGAATTTACAAAAAATTTTGTTTTGCTGTTTTCTCATTTCCATTACTTACCTCCATTTTAATATTACTCGAGTTTATTAATCGGTAACTTATTTATCAATTCTATAATAATAATTTACATAAACAAAATTATTATAATTATTTGAACGGTGATTCTTTTTTGTGAAAAAATGAGTAATTTGGAAAAATCAATCCGTGTTCCAATTTGTATACCAAAGGAAATACCCACTGAAATTAAAAGAGATAATGAGTATGGTGCCTTAACTGATAAAAAATATCTTTATCAAGTGGAGCCAATTACTGAACCATTAGAAATTCCAGTCATTGATACTCCTCCTTATTATGTTACTCTTTTAACATATTTAAATTATTTAATCTTAATTATATTAGGTCATATTCATGATTTCTTAGGTGTTAATTTCCAAAAAAAGAAACATCAAAGTTTATTAGAAAATAATGGTTTAGCACCATGGTATTCCAAATTTGAAAGTTTTTATATTAGAAGATTAAAGATGAGAATTGATGATTGTTTTTCAAGACCAACTACAGGTGTTCCAGGTAGATTTATTTCTTGTATTGAAAGAGTTTCACATAATTTAAATGAATATTATACTTATAAAGGTACAACGTCAATGTGTTTAAATTTATCTTCTTATAATTATTTAGGTTTTGCTGAAAGTGAAGGTAATTGTACAAGTGCTGCTTTAGAATCCATTAATAATTTTGGTGTTTCAAGTAGTGGTCCAAGATCACAAATTGGTACAACAGATTTACATAAACAAGCTGAAAATTCAATTGCAAAATTTATTGGTAAGCAAGATTCAATGATTTTTTCAATGGGTTATGGTACAAATGCAAATTTATTTAATTCTTTCTTAGATAAAAAATGTTTAGTATTATCGGATGAATTAAATCATACATCAATTAGAACTGGTGTTAGATTATCTGGTGCTGTAGTTAAAGCGTTTAAACATAATGATATGGATCTTTTAGAAAAATTAATTAGAGATCAAATTGTTATGGGTCAACCAAAGACAAATCGTCCATGGAAAAAAATTATTATTGTTGTTGAAGGTTTATATTCAATGGAAGGTACATTATGTAATTTACCAAAATTAATTGAATTGAAAAAAAAATACAAATGTTATCTTTTCGTTGATGAAGCTCATTCAATTGGTGCTATGGGTCCAACTGGTCGTGGTGTTTGTGATATCTTTAATGTTAGTCCAAATGATGTTGATATTTTAATGGGTACTTTTACAAAATCTTTTGGTGCAGCTGGTGGTTACATTGCAGCTGATAAATGGATTATTGATACATTTAGAACTACTTTAACAACAACAAATTATTCTGAACCACCTGCTGCTCCCGTTCTTGCTCAAATTATCGCATCAATTGAAACTATTAGTGGTAAAATTAATCCAGGTGAAGGTAAAGAAAGATTGCAACGTATTGCATTCAATTCACGTTATTTACGTTTAGGTTTACAAAGATTAGGTTTTATTGTTTATGGTAGTGCAGATTCTCCTGTCATTCCAATGTTATTATATTGTCCATCAAAGATGCCAGCATTTTCAAGAATGATGTTAAAGAGAAAAATTGCTGTTGTCGTTGTTGCCTATCCTGCAACACCATTGATTGAATCAAGAGTTAGATTTTGTATGTCTGCATCATTAACAAAAGAAGATATAGATTATTTATTACGTCATGTTAATGAAGTTGGTGATAAATTATTCTTAAAATTAAATTCAGGTAAATCAAGTTATGACAATTCAATTCAAAGATGGAATATTGAAGATGTTATTGCCAAGACACCTGAAGATTGTAAAGATAATAAATATTTTGTTACTTAATTTATTTTGATTAATAAGATAAGAAAATGAAATATTTTATTTACTAATTTTCTTTTTAATAAGAAAAACGAACAAAAACAAAACAAAAAATAATTTATAATAATCAATCATAACCATAACAACAATAATAATACTAATAATAATGCTAATAATACTAATAATAATAATGGTAACAATAATATATAAAATGCATATGCAAAAACATATCTGTAGATTTAACTCGAAAAAAGTTTAAAAATATATATAATATATATTAAAGTGTTTTTTTTGTATACTTTTTCACTCTTTATCATTTATTATCGCAATTGCGATTGCCTAAAGGAAAATCGTAAACACCGAGAGATCTTAAAGAATTGAAAAACAACCAAAAGAAATTAAACAATTTCACAAAAGGTTTTTCTTATTTTTTTCAAATAAAAATGAAGATATATCATTTGTGAACTGTAATTAAAATGTCTTCTTTATACAATTTTAGTGCAGAGACGAAGAATAAAATTAAAAAATTTCGTACTTCTACAGCAAGGACCGAAACGATAAAAGCATTATCAATTAAAATTGAACCCAAACCATCTTATGAAATTACTATAGATGAAGATGAACAGGAAGAATTAGATGAAATGACAGAACTATCAGAATTAAATGAAATACTTCCAGATACAGCACCAAGATTCATTTTATTAACCTATCCAATGACAAATAAAGATGGAATCAAAAAAACACCATTAATTTTAATTTATTGGAAACCACGTACTATTGTTAGTCAAGAATTAAAGATGCTATATGCTGGTGCCTTAGAAATGGTGAGAAATGAATGTGGTACTTATAGATTAATTGAAGAATCTTCTGGTTTAGAAGACTCTGATGAAGTTGATGAATTAATAGAGCAAATTAAAAGTTCAAACTAAATAGATAAACATAATTAATTAGTAGATATTGTAACGATTAATTCAATATTTTTTATAAATGGTTTATTCGATTACAATTTTTGGTACTAAAACTTTGGACTGTAAAACACCCATGCATTATAAAACCCCAACACCATTTACTTTTAACTTTTGTAGATTTAAAAGTCTTATTTTTTTCTGTTTAATTTTGAATCGAAACAAAAAATGAAACGCGCCGAAAATTTTGCAACGAGATTGGCGAAATCCAATTTTGTTCAGTAATTCTGTTTAGGATAAATACGGAATAAATTATTTTAACAGGATAAAATAGTAGACGTAAATTTAGCTATTTCTTAAAACTAATATATCAGCAAAAACAAATCATCGAAATCAGTAAAAATGGGTCGTATGCACAGTTCCGTATGTTTAGAAACAATATATTATGGTCATGGTTAATAACCAGACCAAAAGAAAATAAAATGTAGAATTGTCATAAATTAATGCATCATGTATTTTTTTACTGGACCTTTTCTTCTTTTTAATTAGGATCACAATTTATTCAAAGTTCCGGTGTACACCAACATCATGCTTTTTCTAGTATAAGCATGATGTTAATAAATGTTGTATTGAATTATCATACTAATTTTGGTGTATTAGCTGGGTGATTCCAAATTTTTATTTATCAAAGACATCTATTTTGAAAATGGTTAAAGTTAATATAATTGAAATTTTTTTTTTTAATTTTTAACATTATGAACTTTCAAAATAGCAACATTTGAAATAGTCGGTATAAAATATTTTGAAATTGAGAAAAAGTTTTTTGATTTTATTTTCAAGTTTAGAATATTTTTATTTGATTAGTCAATGATAATTTAAAATGATGGGGTTAACGAATAAATTGTAATTTTGATTAAAATGAGGTTAATAAAAGTAAATAGAATGATACCAGATGGTCTCTTTTATGTACAATTTTTAAACATTTAACCATAATTTTAACGACAAAATTTACTAACAATTACATTATTAATTTTTTAAAAAAAATAATACTTCATTTTTACAGGGTAAGGGTATGTCTTCTTCAGCAATTCCATACTCTAGAAATGCTCCAGCTTGGTTCAAGTTATCTAACGATAGCGTTATTGAACAAATCGTCAAGTACGCTAGAAAGGGTTTAACTCCATCTCAAATCGGTGTCTTATTAAGAGATGCCCATGGTGTTACTCAAGCTAGAATTATCACCGGTAACAAAATTTTAAGAATCTTAAAATCTAACGGTTTAGCTCCAGAAATTCCAGAAGATTTATACTACTTAATTAAGAAAGCCGTTGCTGTTAGAAAACATTTAGAAAGAAACAGAAAAGATAAAGATGCTAAATTCAGATTAATTTTAATCGAATCTAGAATCCACAGATTAGCTAGATACTACAGAACTGTTTCCGTTTTACCACCAAACTGGAAATACGAATCTGCTACTGCTTCTGCTTTAGTTAACTAGAGTTTATAAACCTTAACAATTATTTTTGTAAAAATTTATATGTAAGTTAATTTATAAGACCTAACATCCATTTTCCTAGCATTATTAATTATTTTCTCTTGTTGACTAGTTTTAATTTATCATTTATAAAATAATTGTGAAAAAGTATTGATATAATTCAAATTAGTTAATATTACTTATAACATTGCATTTTTGTTTCTAAACATTTAACTTGAGATAACATGGTTTTATAAAAACGATCGATATACACTCATGTTGGCTCAAATTAACGTTTATTTATACATAATGTATTAGAGTTTTTATATTTATATATAACTGTCTTTCACCTATCATTTGATCTTTTTTTCTCAATCTGTATTTAAATTTTCAGTTGTTTTTCTTGAACTCATCTTTTGTTTTATCCAATATTACTTTTATATACATCAGCTCATCAAGTTTACAAGAACAAATACCACTATTTATGAATGATTCAACATTTCAGTCAATTAAATAGTCATAAAATATACGTTTTAAATCTATTTAGATATAGTATAAGAGTAATCAATGCTAATTGTACTTCAACATCATTACAAAATCAACTTAAAAAAATTATCAAGACAACTATAATAAATAATAAAAATAACAAATCAAGTTGGAAAGTACGATCGCTACTTTTAAAGTTTGAAGATTTTAATCAACAAATATTCAATGGAAATGTAGAAAATTGTTTAAATTTAATTAATAGTACAAAATTAATGACAAAGAAACCTTCAAATGAATTATATAATATATTAAAATCATTTGAAAGTGTTAAAAATTCGAAAAAGCAAACTCCTGAAACTATAAGAGAAATGAATATTCTTGATAGATATTTAAAATGTAACAAAAATAAAGATTTAGTGTTGCCTGAGATTATTTCAAAAGAATATAGAGAAAATTATTTATTACCATTAGCATTACAATGGAATGCAAACAATAAATTGTTAAGAATTCAAAAACAATTAGACAGAGGTATTCCAAAAGTTGGATTAAATTATACAAAAGCTGGTAAAAGTACTATATGGTTTATTAGATCACCAATAAATAAAGGTAAGAATCAATCTAAAAAATTAACTAGATTAATTAAAAAAGTTAAGACAGAACATCAAGATATAATCGATGGATTAGATTTTTGTAAAGATAACGTTGATTGGGCAATTCATGAAGCCATTTGGGAGAATTATTTAAGGACAAATACTTTAAAAAGTTTTTCGTCAAATAAAATTTTGAATGATTTGAGGAATAATGATAATACCAATGATTTTGAATTGAATAATGTTTATGATTGGGTAAGACCAATTAGAGAAACTATTGATTATTTAAATAAGAAATCAGAATCACGTAGTAAATATTTTGAAAATTATAAAGATAAAATTTTAATAAATGATGGGAAATTATTAGAATATTTTCATTCAAAGACCATTGAGATGTATAATAAGAGAAAACTTAGGTTTGAAATTATGATGCAAAATGAAGTTCCTTTTACTTCGCCATTTAATAAAGACAAGAATTTATCAGCTATATTAAAGAGAAACAAATTCATGTAAATAATTAACATCTTTTTCTATATATTAGCCATTAATGACAATCAAAGAAAATTATATAACCTTCTTCAAAGCCATACAATATAAACTCAAAATACAACTCATGAATCATATCTATTAAAAAACTTTATGTGTATATCTAGGTACTAAAGACTATGAAACTTTAATTTTGGTAATGAATTCGGTATGCTACTACTAACTGTAGCAACATTTTCATCTGTATCAACTTTCTTCTTGTTATCTTTCTTCGCTACAAACTGTACAGAAATCCATGGTACAATATCTTTCAATTTTAACGTTTCAATTTCGATTTCTGAATTAAAATTTTCAATAAAATTTCTTTCATAAACATTAATACTTGAATTATATATTAAGAATTCATTTAATATTGATACTGTACTCCAATATGAAAGTTTTCTAATGCATGAAATGACTAAAGAACTTATTAATTCACCATTTTTACAATGCATGTAAACTGGATAATTTCTTTTATCTATTAAAAATTTAATACATTTAATAACAACATCGTATTCTATTGGTACAGGTTTTTTCTTTCTCTTAATTTTTTTAGTCTTATCCTTTGGTGGTTTATCATTACATTCAATATGCTTCATAGTAATACCATTTTCTTTACAAAAATCAGACATAGCTTCATTTAAAGGTTCAGGAGTCAATGAAAGAATACATTTCAATCGAAGTGTCTTAAGAAAGGATATATTTATTTCTCGTGGATACGAACCTCTATACAAATTAATTTGAACTGTATTGAAATGTAACGGAGTCACCAATGACATTACAAGATTGGTAGACAAACTCTTGATATTTTATAAATTGTTGATTTTTGATAGTTCATTATCTTTTTTTTCCACATGTTTAAGTGAATTTTTATTAATAAATTTATATAATTTTCTTTTCTAAAAATTGAATTTTGTGAACATCAAAAAAATTAAAAAAAAAAAGAATAAAGGAAGGCAGAAAAGAAAGAACTTTTGAGAGTAAAAAAATGAACAGAAGTATTATAAAACACTATTTTTTATTGAATATTTGAAATCAGCTATTTCAATATGGATTTCTATTATGAACAAGAAGCTGGTAATGAGTTTTCGGATAGGGAAGATCAATCTACCAAGAAAGATACAAAGACAAACGAAGTGTTTGATAAATTGGAAGATAATATAAATAACGTTTATGAAAAGACTTCTAAAAGTATAAAGAATTTAATTCATGAGGATGATAATGGTCTAGAGATAAATTTACCGATTAATGAAAAGACTTCAGAAAAAGCACAGTACTATTTAGCAAAATTAGATTCAAATTTAGCAAATGTAGAAACTGTGGCATCTTCTTATTGGAGTAAAGTTACAAAGCCAAGTTTTTGGTCAAATGTATCCGATAAATTAAGTTCTCAATTAGATAATGTTGTTCAATTAACTGCGAATGCAATTGGTGAAGACACTGAACAAACAAATGATAATTCGAAATCTTTAAATATTGCCGGTAATAGAACAGAAGGTGAATTAAAAGATTTATCAAATAATAAAGATATTTATTTGAAATTCAATGACGATGATAATAATAATGATAACGATGAAAAGTTTGATATTGATGCAAAGACCGAGGAAATTAGTAGTATTTTAAAAAATGATAAAGAATTAGAAAAATTAATGAATGATATAGTTCCTGAAAAGATTAATTATACAAAATTTTGGACAATTTACTTTATTAAAAAAAATAATATCTTACAGATGGAGGAGAAAAGAAGAGAAATTTTAAATAAGACTCATCAATTAGAAAATAACAAAAAAGAAGTTGAAGAAGAAATTGGTTGGGATGATGAAGATGATGAAGCAAAAGATGAATCTAATGATAGTGGTATAAATAAAGATGAATCAATGGTTTTTGTCAAGAAAGAAGATGTTATTGATACTTTAGATAATGAAAATGAACAAATTAACGAAAATAAAAATAAGCAAGAAGAAAAAAACGATGACGATGATGATAATGATGATGAAGATGATTGGGAATGATTTATTTATTTAATTTGCCTATATGTATATGTGTGTATTTTAAGTACCTGTCTTTTTCTACCAAAAAAAAAATGATAATGTTATATGCACTACAAAGATTAATAAAGAAAAAAAAAATTATTTTATACCATAAACACGATGATAAAATAAAACATATGCATTAGATGTAATTGGTTCATTTTTATTTTTGATAGGTCTGCAAATTGTATCATCAAAATAAAACCAACCATTTGTTGGACCCTTATCAACATAAGCTGTATAATGACCACCATATAAACTACCAAAATGACAAGCAATACCGTATAATTTATAATTAAATGGTGGAATTTGACCTCTTGCTGGTAATTCATCAGTTACACCAGGTGGTAATCTTCCATCAAAATCATTTGGCCAAAATTTAGTTAAATCTAAATTAAATGGATAGTCAATAAATGAATTATTTTTATTTAACATATTATCAAATCTTTTCAAATGAATAATTAAATTTTTTGGTAATCTTGTTATTATTAATCTTTTTGTTGATGGTTGTTTTTTCTTACATTTTGGACATGACCATTGTTCATCAATTTCTAAATTTTCTAATTTAGTAAAATCATTAAAACAATCAATTAAATTACAATTTTTTTTGTTTAATGGAATTGGTACAGATAAAACTGAAAAAGGTTGATAAGTTGTTGATGTATGCTTACAAATTTTACATTGTAATCTTGAAGCATATTGACCTTGAAAAAGATCAACAATGACACTGAAATCTGTTGTTAAATATCTTTCCCATTCAATTGATGATGCAATTCTAAAAGAAAGTCTTTCTCTTAATTCTTCAGCTTGTTTTGATAATTCTTTTAAAGGAGGATTACCACCACATTGATTTAAATCTTCATGTAAACCATCTAATAAAAATTGTGAAAATTCTTGAGAATCCTGTTGTGAAGAATCTTTAAATAGTGAATTAACTGTACCACAAGCAATTTTAAATTGATATGGTTTGACTGGAATTGTCTTTTTCAATTTATATGATAAATCTTTATCTTTAAATTGGTTATAATGATTATTCATTGAATGAATTAATCTTGCAAAATTTTTAGCTAATACACCTTTTGAACCTAATTTACTATTAAGATTAATATGTTTTTCATAAGAATTATTTAAAAAAATTTTTGTTAATTCATGTGTACCTAATAAACATTGAATAATACAATTCATATAACATGAATTACCCATATTTTCTAAACCAATTAAAAAATCTAAATCATTATCCTTTTGATGATAATGACTAGTACCATTAATCATATCTTTATTATTAAGACTTAAAGTCGAAGCTGAAGGTGATGGTCTTGAAGAAAATGATGGCAATTTAGGTAATTGTGGTACTGATCGTGATGGAATCTTATTATCAATATTATTATATAATTTTCCAACTTTAATAATATTTGAATTATTTAATTGCGTCTTATTAATATTATTAAATTGTGAAAATTTTGATAATGATAAATTTTCTTTTAATTTTTCGGGACTTTGAGATGAATTTATTAATTTAGTATTATTATTATTGTTTATTTCAATTGATTTAATAAAATTTGAATTATATGCGGGTGATCTTGTCTTTGACACCGGTGTTAAACATCGTGAATTGATTGGGGTAATATTTCTATATAGGGGACTACCAATTGGTAATTCTTTGTCATTATTATTTTGTAAATCATTATTTTTCAAATGAGGAGTTTCTGGATAATTTGTATAATTTTGATTAATTTTTTTTTCATTTGAAGTAGCAAGATTTGGTGTTGATAATGATAATGCAGATGTTGATGTTGAATATAATTCTGGAGAAGGTCTTGATTGAATTGTTAAATTTGGTAAAATTGGAGATGATTTTCTTGTATTTGTTGTTGAAGATGATGAACCTTTAAAATGATCAAATAATTTTTTAAAACTTGATGTTCTCTTAACATTTTCAATAAATGGTTTTTGTTCATGAATTAAATAAGTACCATCCATAACGTTTGGTGATGAGGTCATCATATCTTTTAAAGATTTGTCCATTACATTTGGAGACATCTTTGGAAATGTCTTTAAACTTAATCTAGAAGTATTACCATTAATATAAATACTATCATCAGTATCATTAATATCAATATTATTTGAATTTGAAGACTCTACTTCACCTTTATTTGCAATCCAATTATTAAACCCATCTTGCAATATAAAAATTTTTGTCTCTGAATTATTTAATGGTTTTTCAAAAGATTTAGTTAATAAAATATGTAAAAGAAGTGATTGTTTTTGTAAATTAAGATTAACTTTATCATTTTCATCTGTATATAAGATGATAAATTTAAAAGATGATCTTTTTTGGAAAAGGTTAATTTCAATTGTTGGAGAAGTTATTAAAGATTTTTTCTCTAAATCATGATCTGAATATGATTCTTTAAATGATATAGGTTCAATACAAATAATATTGTTTGATTTAATATGATTTTTAATAAAATTAATTCTTGGTCTAATATCAATTAATAAAGTTTCATTATGAAAATTTTGTAATAAAAAAACTAATTGACTTTTATCGATATATGATCCTGTCTTGGGTAAATTTTTAATGAAAAAAGTTTCATTATTATTATTATTATTATTATTATTATTATTATCGTTTGTTGTTGAATGTAATTTAATAAAATTTTTAATAAAATTTATATTTTCATCTTTTGAAATTGAATTTAATAACATATTATAAATTTCAATTAATTCATTATCAGATTTATTTAAATTAATTTTATCATTTTTTTTAGATTTAATTTCTTTAAATTTTAAAAGATTTGGTATTCTAATTAATAAAGTAATATGAACAATTTTATAATAAATATAAGCAGATTCAAATTTTTTAAAAATTTTTTTCTGATCTAAATTTTTTAATAAAAATTCAATATTATTATTATCATTTGATAATAAATTTAATTTTTTTAAATAACGACAATCATCTCTAAAATTTGATAAAGTATTAATACAATCTTCTAATAATTCATTCATATTTTTTGATTCATTATTTGAATTTTTTGTGTTTTCGTCAAATATAAAAGAACCTGCCATTTGACCTAATCTTCCAAGGTTATTACATAGTATAGTATCATTATTGGAAGATTTATTTTTAATTTCAGTCATTATGGTGTTGTTATTAATTTAAGGTGTGAAGTTTTGATAAAACAAAAAGGACAAAACAAACAAACAAACAAACAAAATGATGATAAAGTAATTTGAAAATATGATATCGATACTCAAAAGAATGATAGTAATAGCTAAAGTTTCTATAGAACGTTAATATGTATCTCTTTCTTGGAGTGTTGTTAAAATATAAGGAATAGAACACAAATGCAAAATAACGAATTTAAGACAAAGGAAAACGTGATTCCTTTAGAGAAAGCTAATGCAAAAAAACAAAATAGAATGATTAATAATATAAATAATTATTAAATTTATATAAAGAACCGTATTAAATCATTAAATCAATATATAACAAAGATTATAAACATAATTAATCAACCATTAATTTTTGTATATCCGAATTTCCGGGTAAAAAAGAGCCATAAAACATTATTTAGAGAAAGAATATAAGAAGGAAATATGTGTATATAAATAAAATAATAATAATGATGAGAACCATAAACTTGCTGCTATTAGTAAACACCGTCATCAGGTCTATTTTGTTCAATTCTTGCATCATCACCACGTTTTCTTAATTCATCACAACTTGGTTTTTTAAAATCATTAAATGAATTATCATGTTCCATTTTCTCTAATTTTTGTTTATTTTCATCAAATAATTTTTGCTCTCTTATATTTTCAGCATCTGGATGTTTCATTCTATGGTCATCTAAATTTTTCTTATTTAAGAGACCATTTGGTTGTGTCCAAATGGTTCTTGTCACGTTTGGAATTGAAATTAAATTACGAGAACAAACTTTTGTTGAAATATTAAACTTTAGCATTGTGAAAACGATTTCAATTGAGTTTTGAAAGTGGAAAGAATTATTTTCATTGGAATGGCAAAATTATTTTCGATTGCTTTGTTTAAATATTAAGAGAAAATGGGTATCCCTAATTGCACGCCAAGAATCCGTGCATACAAATTACTAAGCAAAGACGTACTATATTAATAAATGGTATATTATATTATATTATATCATATATAAGTACAAAATAAATTATTAATTTTCATATTCTTCTTTAATCAATTCTCTTTCCATATCAATCCATTTAGTGGAAGCGAAATTTGGATCCTTTAGGACATCTTTATTTTCACCAATGACTTTAAAACCAACTCTTTCATAAAATGGAATTAACGGTTCATGAGCAATAATAACTATTTTATTAGCAACTTCTTGATTACTTAATTTTTGAATATAATCAGTTAATAAAAGTGTTGCTAAATTTTTTTTTTGATAATCTGGATGAATGACAACGGAATGAATTGCAATAATATCACTTGATTCATCATGATTTAAATTCATTGTCTCTAAAGTTATATAATTTGTTGAAATTTTTGTTCCTAAGATGTGACCAATTAAGATTTCATCTTTAATTTCTTTTGTTATGGAATCGAAATTTCTAATGAATAAACCTGAACATAATTCTGGACATGATTTTAATCTAAATTCAATGACTTCCTTTGAGGCTCTTTCATTTGGTGGGAAACCAATTGATTCTAATTCAATAATTTGTTTTAAATCTTCGATGATTAATGGTCTTATATACATATGTAATGGTAAAGTAGCTGTTGTTGAAGTGACATTATTTGATGATTCATTCATTTTTAGTGGGATGAAGTGTGTAGATTCTGATATGGAAACTTTTAAGTGAAAGAAACTATGCAATAATGTTATATTTTTTTTTGTTGTTGTGTTTTGTAGAGGAAACGAGAAAAATTAAATAGGACAGGCGTTTACCCGGAAATTGATGGTGTAATAATTAGATATAATAAATGGATATAATAATATAATTAATATTTTTAAAATTTTTTTATTTGACTATGTAAATTGTATAAATATATATATGAAGAAAGATGAAGGTTGTTTATGCTAAAGGATCAAAAAACCATTCTAATTTAGTATCTTTAAATACTCTCATACCAAAAGTTCTTGATTCATTATTATTATCATTATCAATTGAACCATTTCTTAAATTAAACCAATTATTTAAAATTTTTGGTTGTAAAATGAATGAATTTATTATTAAGAAACTTATTATTGAATAAATCATACCTATAAATAAATCAAATCTATAATGATGATCTAAATACATGGTAGCCCACCATTGTAAGAAAATATATGAAATAATTAAAATTTTTGGTAATAAACCAAATTTGAAAAACCAAGAAACTTTTTTCTCATGGTCATATAATTTGATAAAAGTTTGGTTATTAGAATTTTCTTTAATTAAGAAATTTTCCAAATCGTTAGCATTATCATTATTATTAATGATGTTATTATTATTAATAGTTGATGATGAAGATGATGACGTTATGGTATTACTATCAATATCATTATTAAATTCAGTCAATGGGAAAGAGTCAATTTGATTTGTTTTAATTTCATCTTTGTAAAGGAAATAATTTGATCTTGTTATTATGAAAAGAAAACATTGAAACGCTATTGCTGAATGTAAAGATGGTACAGCACCAAAGACTATTGGTGAAAGATGAAACCCATTTGTATTTAAATGAGTACCTAAATGAGTATCTACTCTAATTAAACCTGCTGCAAAACCTTGTTGAATATAGTTGACGTGATCTTTATCGTTGATACCATATAAATGAGTAAACCATGGTGATGCAGTTGGAAATAAGAGATGAGTAAAGACACCTGAAATATTCTGTAAACCTAATGCAAATGAAAAACATTTTAAAGTTCCTGCTGGGTGGAAAATGTATAAATAGACACCTGTTAAGATTGGTACAGTGACATGTAATATAACGTAAGAAAACCAAGCTAATAAATCTTTAAATTTATTAAAATTTTTTTCATCTTGTGATGAGAAAAGATGTAAAAAATTTAAAGTTATGAAAGCTATGAATGGTAAAAGAAATGGTAAAAGATAAAAAAATTTTGTTTTAAAAGTTCTTAATTTGTTATTTCTTTTAAAATTTAAATCATTCCAATCGAAGACGTTATAGTTAACCTTTCTAATGAAGTAAATGTAAAAAAATGATAATATTGGTAAGATTAAAAGGAAAATCAAAGCAAATGAAAAAGAAGTGAAATGTGATAAATTTGATAATTTAAAATTATCATTATATTGAGTATTTAATTCTTTAAAAGTGTCACCGAATAATAAAGAATCTGAGATGAAAGCTAATTTACTATGAATTTTTGGTCTAATTTCGATTGGAATTATACCTGCATTATTAAAGATTGATAACCAGATGAAAATTGGCGAAAAATTAATTAAAAAATTTAACGGCAGGGTTAATAAATTTCTCTTATTTATAGATGAGAGGTATAATCTTTTTATGAAGAATAAAAAATTAGCTATAGGTTGTAAAATCATTTGAAGATGGGTATAGTATGTGTGAGAAAAGTGGGGGGTGAAATTTAAGAATGCAAAATAGAAGATCAAACTAAAAGATGACTAACTAAATAAAATAAATAGAATGAAAAGAATATGACAAAGCGAGAATACAATGATGAAGTTTTAGTTTATAAATATGAAATGATGTGATATTATGCTATTTTCTTTTATGTATAGTAAAATAATGAGGAAGGGAAGGGAGTGTGAGAAAATATAAATGATTCATATTGATATTTGTTACAGGGACGGCAGGAGATTCAATACGTGACAATGATGTATTCTGTCAATGTGTTTTTATATGAGGATTGATAGACTGTTTTTGTTTTGTTTTTTTTTTTGTTCGGGAAGTTGTTTATTTAGAAAAAGGTGCAGCGTTCCGTGGAGACTTGCGAAAAACTTTGTTGAAGTGAAACCTGCGGAAAGCCGTGGCTTTAGCAGGCGGTGGCAGGCGGTGGCAGGCGCGGGCTGGTTTTTCGGCCTGCGCTGTGCGGGGGGCTCTGTGTGGCGGGCAGGGTCCGGGGGCGTTTCTGGGAGGGCGCGAGTGACGTGCGCGCGAGTGTTGCACGACGTTTGCCACGCCGGAATTACGTGGTACAGCCGAGAGAGTCGGAATATCCGAAGCAGCACGGATCTGTTTTTTTCTCGTTCGTGGGAAACCGCGTTTCATAATAAACTCTCGTTTTCCGCTTGGCGAAAACGCGAACCATTTAAACAACAACTGAAAACACATTTAATTACGTATCAATTGCTTATCAACATATGCATGAAAATTATCACCATCGCGAAAGGTTGTAATGTCACAATCAACTACCATTGATGTTAATCCTCAACAACCGTTTAATTTAGATCCAAACGATATCGTTCCTATTCAACAACAAGTCCAGTACAAGATTCAATTGTTACTTCATATTAATAGTGTTCTCCTAGCAAGAGTCATTCATTTGACAAATTCATTTAATAACAACGTTATACCAGAAAATATTCAAATTTTAATCTCACAAAATTTGAAAAGAGTTCATGCCAATTTACAATGTATTTCACAAATTAATCAAGGTTTCATTAGAATTAAACCGATTATTTTAAATCCACCGGATTTACCAGCAAATAACGGTAATACTAACAATAATCAAAGTAATGATATTTTAACCAAATTGTACATGTTAATGACAAGAGTATTTGAGTTCTGGTAGACCTGCGGTCATACAGTAATGATAACTATAAGGATACACATAATAAGATTACACACTTTACTCTGTACAAAGTTTGTTTGTATCTCCCGCACGTCAAGTAAACTTGTTGCAAAATACTTGCAATTATTTTTTTTTAAAGGTTAAATAGTTTCTCTACAATAAAAATAAAGGTAATTGAATTCGTCTTTTTTTTTCTCCTATAAACTTTATTCTTTTAGTGTCTTGTTGAATTGTTGTCTGCCGAAAATTCCGTCGGACGAAAAAAAAACAAACTGACAACGCGAGAAAAACAAAACTTTGAACAATCTGTACATTTGTTCACCTGCGATAAATGCACTTCCATTTGCATTTGCTCAAGCATAGCAAACATCAAGATTTACAGTGCGATTATATGTGCGTCTGAAATGATAAACTATTCCGTTGATGTCTTCTATGTAGAAATATATGAAATGTATATAATATATGAAATGTATATAATATATGAAATGTATATAATATAAATATGTAGTTATTAGAGAAATATCTGTACCAAAGATTTACCGTATTCAACTTCTATTCTTTAGATAACACTAAAAGTGCAACTAACGCAATATATGATAACTGTTTTAGTAAATTTTTAAATGGTTGAAAATAAAACATATTCAGAACATAAGTATAGTAGCCATTAACAATACCACAGAATTGGAAATTTTGTAGTTTCTATTCTAACGACTTTGTACAAGCAGAGAAATCGAGAAAAGAAACTGTGATTGTGACAGAAATCACAATTTGTTTTATTTGATATAACTAATCTATATAGATCAAAATTAATTGAATTCAACTGTTGAAAATGATTTCTATAACCAAAGACCTCATCTAATTATTTATTTTCAAATGGTTCCAGCATATTTAAATGAAAAGATAAGTTTTTAACTCCATGCAGATGGAGGATCAATTGAGTTGTGTCATCATTTGATCGGTGCCTTTTATCTTCGTAAATATTTTTTTTTTGTCTTGAGAATGATCTTTTAGCATTCACCAAAGTAACTGAGAAGGAAATTAATTAATTCATGACCATTGGTAAATATCATTTTAGTATGATCCTGGTTCAACCCTAATAGGAAAAATTTTCAATAGCTGTCATTTTGACTAGTTTTGCTTTGATTTTTTTTATAGTAAATAATATGATCATCTTCGTTAGATTTGGTGATCAAATTAAACTGTGATTTGTAATTGCTTTCCACAAAATTCATATAATGTTGGTGTTCAACTTGAAGTTCATCTAATAGTTCTTGTTTTATTTTTGCCTCAAAATTTTAATAATTTATTCCTTCTTGAAAGACACCATATTCACGTGAAAGTATCGAATGTTCAGACATGTCCACTGAACATAAATCAGACTGTTTTTTCTTTCGCATTTCACTAGAATATGTCCCTTTGATTTAACTCTTCATTGAAATGACTATAATAGAAATCGTCGACTTTGCTTGTTAGAAACGTGAACAAGCAACAAGCAATAATAATTCTCCAATTATTATTGCTTGTTTACTTATTACCTGTTCTGAATATTTTTGTTTGGGCAAAAATCTTTTCAAATTATATCAAATTGTATGTGGGAACATTTTTCATATTTTTGTCGAAAACGTGTCGAATCGAATCGAGCACAGACGTTGTTTTGTCGAAACAAAAAGGTCTTCTCAACGGTGCCCTTGAAGCCCTGATATTTTAACGTACTTCACAGAGTGATATCAGATGTTAGTTGACAACGGGCATATCACCAAACTAATTTGTCAGTGTCTTGTCTGCAGAAGACACACTTGCACCGTTTGTCACTTTCTACGTCCCGACGCTTTCAATTTACCCGCATTTCAATCCTTGTTTTACCGTGTTTTTTCACCCCGTATATCCATCCCCTTTAAATAATTACGTATTGATTACCGTAATAATATCCACTTATACTGACATATATAAATATAAGTATTTTTTATAATATTCAAAATCTACATTCTTATAGTTACCTTTTTCTGTTAATAGTTATATCATATTATATTATATTATTACTATCTCCAAGTTAAAATGACTGAAAAAACAAAACCAAGAATTATTAATTGTGTTTCACAATTACCTTATAAAATTACATTAGATGAATCAAACAATAAATGGAATTTAAATTCAATTAATGGTAATAGTGCTTTATACTCTTCATTAAATTATTTAAATAATTCAGATGATTATAATCAATTAGTAGTAGGTTGGACAGGTGAAGTTAATAAAATTAATCCTATTAAAGATTTAGATATCAATAATGAAACTTCCACTTCAACTAACCAAGATGATGATGATGATCCTCTATATTTAACTACCGATCAAATGAATCTATTAGATAATCAATTAATTAGTCAAAATTTTAAACCAATTTGGTTGTTAAGAAAAAATCAAAGTAGATGGAGAAAATACGCTGAAAATATCATTTGGCCAATTTTCCATTATATCTTAAATCCAACCTCTGAAATTAATTTTAATACTAATTCAAATTCAAATTCAAATTCAAACGTTTTAAAAAATTTTGATCAAGAACATATTTGGTGGTATGATTACGTTAAATTTAATGAAGCTTATGCAACAAAAATTTCAGAAATTTATAAACCTGGTGATATCATTTGGATTCATGATTATTATCTCTTATTATTACCACAATTACTAAGAATGAAATTTAATAATCTTTTAATTGGTTATTTTAATCATGCTCCATGGCCAAGTTACGAATATTTTAGAGCTTTACCAAGAAGAAAACAATTATTAGATGGTTTAGTTGGTGCAAATCAAATTTTTTTCCAAAATGAACAATTTAGTCGTCATTTTGTTTCAAGTTGTAAAAGATTATTAGATTCAACGTCAAAAAAATTTAAAAATTCAAATAATGGTTTCGATTATTATCAAATTAGTGTTTATGGTGGTGATTTAATTGTTGGATCTTTACCCATTGGTGTCAATACAAATCAAATTTTAAATGATGCTTTTACCGATGATATTAATTCAAAAGTTGTGGCAATTAAACAAGCTTATAAGGATAAAAAAATTATTATAGGTAGAGATCGTTTTGATTCAGTTCGTGGTATCATTCAAAAATTAAGAGCTTTTGAAGTTTTCTTAGCAATGAATCCAGAATTAAACGATAAAGTTGTCTTAATTCAAGTTAGTTCACCAACTTTAAATAAAAATAATTCTCAAACAATTAAATTAGAACAACAAGTTAATGAATTAATTAATTCAATTAATTCAAAATATGGCTCATTAAATTTCTCTCCTGTACAACATTATTATATGAGAATACCAAAGGATGTTTATTTTTCTTTACTAAGATCAGCTGATCTGTGTTTAATTACATCTGTTAGAGATGGTATGAATACAACAGCTCTTGAATATATTACAATTAAATCAAATAAAAATGATTTAAATTGTTATGGTAATCCATTAATCTTAAGTGAATTTTCTGGTAGTAGTTCAATTTTAAAAGATGCAATCATTGTTAATCCTTGGGATTCTGTTGCCGTTGCAAAATCAATTAAATTTGCATTAAATTTAAATAAAGATGAAAGAAATAAATTACAAGAAAAACTTTGGTCAGAAGTACCAAAGATTCAATCATGGACTGATAATTTCTTAAAATCTTTGATCTTAATTGGTAAAGAAAATAAAAATTCAAATAGAAAAATGACTCCAGCATTAAATAGACCAATACTTTTAGAAAATTATAAAATTTCAAAACGTCGTTTATTTTTATTCGATTATGATGGTACTTTAACACCAATTGTTAAAGATCCATCTGCAGCAATACCAACTGCAAAACTTTATTCAATTTTAGATAAATTATCAAAAGATCCAAAGAATCAAATTTGGATTATTTCAGGTAGAGATCAAAAATTTTTAAATAAATGGTTAGGTTCTAAAAATAATAAATTAGGTTTAAGCGCAGAACATGGTTGTTTTGTTAAAGATGTTAATAATAAAGATTGGATTAATTTAACTGAAAAAATTGATATGTCATGGCAAATTCGTGTTAATGAAAAGATGGAGGATTTTACTAATAAGACACCAGGTTCTTTTATTGAAAGGAAAAAAGTTGCTTTAACTTGGCATTATAGACGTGCTGTACCTGAATTAGGTGAATTTAATGCAAATGAATTGAAAAAAGAATTATTAACTTTTACAGATGATTTAGATTTGGAAGTTATGGATGGTAAAGCAAACGTTGAAGTTAGACCAAGGTTTGTTAATAAAGGTGAAATTGTTAAAAAATTAGTTTGGCATGATCAATCAAAAGATCATGATATGTTAGAATCAATTTCTAAGGATCTTTCAATTGATAAGATGCCAGATTTTATTTTATGTCTTGGTGATGATTTTACTGATGAAGATATGTTTAGACAATTAAATTCAATTGAGAAAAATTGGAATGAAAAATTTTCAAAAAATGTTAATAAATGGGGTAATTTTGGATTTTATCCGGTAACAGTTGGTTCAGCATCAAAGGAAACTGTAGCAAAAGCTCATTTAACTGATCCACAACAAGTTTTAGATACTTTAGGTTTACTTATTGGTGACGTGTCATTATTTCAAAATCCTGGTACAGTTGATTTAGATGAAAGAGGTCATGTTAAAAATAGTGAAAGTAGTTTAAAATCAAAAAAAGCTTCTGTTGCTTATGCATTAAAGAGAAGTGCATCAGCTAATAGTGTTCTTACAAAGAAAAATACTCAATAATCGAAATTAAATAAATAATAATAAAAAAAAAATATAAAAAGAATGTAGTTTTTCTCTATAAACATTTATAATAAATATAATTGATTTAATTTTTTTGTGTTTTATTATACAAGTTTTCTTTTCTTTGCTTTGACTAGAAAAGATAGAAGCGAAAAAAAAAAGAAACACGTTAAATTTTATCACCTGTATAACATCAAAAATTTTTTTATTTTTTATATCAAGATAGATATGTCATTTGGCATACCATTATCGCAATTAATTGTTGAAAATTCAGATCCATTACCTACAGGAATTAAAAATTTAGATAATTATTTAAATAATGGTATTCAAACAAGAAATATTTATGAATTTTTTGGTCCACCAGGTGTTGGTAAGACTTCGATTGGATTGCAATTAACTCAAAATCTTTTAAATAGAAATGAAAATGATAAAATTTTATGGATTGAAACATTTTATCCAATTTCATTTAATAAAATTAAAGAAAATGAAAAAAATGAAAAAAATGAAAAAAATGAAAATTTAATCTTTAAAGTTAAGATTAAAAATTTTACACAAATTTTGATTTTTTTACAAAAAATTTTAAATGATAATGATTTAAATTTTAAATTAATTATAATTGATGGATTTTCACAAATTATTGTTAATCATTTAAATTTTTTATTAAACAGAGGAATTAATGATAAATTAATTCATGAAATTAAATGTAAACATTTAAGTTTATTATTTACAATAATGACGAAATATACACATTGTAAAAAATCAAGTATAATTTTATTAAATAATTGTATGAATACATCATATCAACAAGATTTTGGTATATTTGAAGATAATTATAAAATTTTAAATGATGGATCAAATTTTTTTGTTAATAATTCAATTAATAATAAGAGAAGAAATATTCAATCATTAAAGAGTTCATTAATTGCAAATTGTGCTATGGGCAATAAAGATTCAACATGGGAAATTTTTTTGAAAAATCGAATTGGATTATTTTGGGATTGGGTTAATAAACCAAGTAATGGTAATATTATTAAAGATAGACAAAAGAGATTTGAAAAATGTAGAATAGCAGTTGTTTATGATATTGCTAATAATAATAAATTAAATAAGAAGAGACAAGCTAGTTCGATGGACAGTATTCAAGGTAATGTTTTTAAGTTTGATTTTGATGAACGTTCTGGATCATTAGCTGATATTGAAGATAATAATAATGTAAGTGAAATTAATGATAGTAAAAAATTGAAAAAAAATCAAGAAATAATTGAAAATAGTTCACAAAATATTAATAATAATTCATCAACACCTTCAGTTTATTCATCAGAGACAAATCAATTATTATTATTATCCTCATTTGATTCGAGTTCTGTTTCAACGTTTCCAATAGATAATGGTTCAATAAAGGATACACATTTGAATGATAAGATAATTAATGATGAAAATGATTTATCTGTAATATATGACAGTGAAGGATGATAATAGGAATTTTTTTAAAAAAAAAATATTGAATTGTGATTATTTTCTAGCTGTAATATTATTAATTTATTGTCTGACTGTCTTTTAGCAAGCGAGAATCATTTACAAAACAAGATAAACTGTTGAGTACTTTCGAAGAGATGTAAATGGCATCCATGTAAATAATTATGAGTTCTGACAGTAGCACAAACATTCTAATTAGGAAGTCAAAACTAGAAAGTACATTTCCTCCCCAAGACTTTGAATGTTAAAAAGTACACACATAGTTTCCTTTTAGTTAAAACAGTCTTATCAAAAAAAGGGATGACAAGTCATATCACATTAAAGGACAAAACGTGCCACTATAAAGTGCTGCTATTATTAAATAGCTCGCTGACTTTTACACTTGTGGTGATTGATTAATTAGCAGTAATGAAACTTTATGAGTGAAACCAGTGAGAATTGACATTCTAGAAAGTTCGAAAAACGGCCCAGCGAGGCAACTATTCCAAATTCGGCATACCAATTCTTTCAAGATTCCAAAATTGTTCATCCCTCGCACCCCAAAGGGCTGTTTTCCACACAAAATTCATCGAACAAGACAAATAAAGTGCATTGCGGGCTTCGGACTTTTCTCTGCGGCCCCTAACATTCTCTCTGCTATTGCGCGGAGTTTCAATAGAAAAACCCTTGCGAAGAATTTTCTGGGGCAAAGGATGATCATTGTTAGTAATTGTTTTGCCGTTTTCGTACATTCAGTGACTTCATCGACTGTATTTATTACAAACACCGAGAATTCGTGAAGACAAATAATTGATTGAAGGAAATGCTTTTTTTTTCTATTTTTAGATAGAAGATGTTGGGAAACCATATTTTTTCAGTTATATAAGACAGTCATTTTGAACACTTGGAATGATTCTATTTCTCTCCAGTTCTTCTTGTCTTAATTTTATTAAAAGTTCAAGTTAAAGAGATATAAAAAAAAAACTCACAAATAAAAAAAACTTATCAAATATGAAGTTATCAAATCAAATTTTAATCGCTGCTCTCTTAGCTACCAAGACAATCGCTCAAGAATTAGGCTCTGACGCTAGTGCCGATGTAAGTGATCTTTCAATTACAGAAGAATCACAAATTATTTCTGAACCTACAGATACTACTACTACTGAAACTACTGATACTACTCCTACTGATACCGATACTGATACTACCACTACCGATACCGATACCGATACTACTACTACTGATACCGATACCGATACTACTACTACTGATACCGATACCGATACTACTACTACTGATACCGATACCACTACTGACACTGATACTACCAGTACTGATACTACTGAAACTGAAACTACTGAAACTGAAACTACTGAAACTGAAACTACCGAAACTGAAACTACTGAAACTGAAACTACTGAAACTGAAACTACGGAAACTGAAACTACTGAAAGTTCAGAAACTTCTGAAACTGAAACTACCGAAACTGAAACTACCGAAACTGAAACTACTGAAACTGAAACTACTGAAACTGAAACTACTGAAACTGAAACTACTGAAACTGATACAGGATTTCACAACTCAACTACTCCAACTGGTCCTACCGGTGAATCTACTACTACCATTCCAACTTCAACAGGTGAAACTGAAACTTCAACAACCAGTAGTATTAGTGAAAATCCAAATTTTGCTAACAATATGATTGCTCCACCTCTATATGCAATGGTTGCCGGTTTATTATTAATTTAATTATATTCATTTCAAGGGGAATTATTTACAAAATGACTATTGTCAAGTAGTCTAAAAAATTTTAAATAGTTCATTTTTATTCTTTATTCTTATTTTGGTATTATTTTATTAGACAGTTTGTTAGATTACTACCTTCTTTTATGCTACTCGCTTTACTAATTCTTAAAAGAAAAAAAATTATTCAAACGAACCAGTTTTATATATAAAAAAATACATATTTTTCGTTTATTACAACATATATAATTTCTGTTTTATTTTATCTTATTTTATTTTAATTTTAATTCAAGTGTTTTTTTTAATAATTTTCAAATTATCGATGTATGTATAATTGTGCTACACATCTTTAAATTTTAAGATGATTTAAAGGAAATCCTTTTTGTGATGTTTTGAACATTTCAAAAATATCCAAATACAATGGTATCACCAAACAGAAACTATCAATATTTTCATTTTTCCATTTCAAATACTAAGCAAATGGAAGAATGTAACGTAAATAAATTATTGCTTTTTCTTGCCTCTTTTGTTTATAAAACAATAAAAGAAGTCATTATTAAACTGAAAATCTTACAACTTACAAATTTGAACTTTTAAAAAATGGAATAAACTCCGTGATACCCTAAAAAAAATTACAAAAAGAAAAATAATAATATCAATACTAACTGAGAATATTTATTTTCATTTTTGTTATTGTTAAAACTGAACTGGTATGAAGAAGGGGGTCTAATTTCCATTTTCATTCATATTATTAATTACTTTTTCCCTTGTTTTAGTTACACAAAAATGTTGTCATTGCCGTATCTGGTAATGAAAACAAACAACCAATATTTCATTATACTTGTATTGTTAGTATTTTTTTTTTAAATACCAAATTAAGAAGTCATGATATCATTATTTTGTTTAATTACATAGCACACTTTTTTTTCTCCTTTGCCCTTCTCATAACAATTGTAAACTTTCATCAATGCGTCATTGTATGCGTGGGTGCTTGTATTTTTATTTGATATTGCTTTTTATTTCCTTTTGTAGTAAAAATTACTTGACTGCAATTTGAAAAAAAATTATTATTCCTGGTCTAATGTTGAGAAAGCCGATTAAAAATGAGCATAATTTTGGTTTTTGGAAGTGTACGAGGTATTATATTGAAAAATACTTTGAATTCGATAAAGATAAAACAAAAAAAAAAAACTTAATGTAAATCATCGGCTGACAAGAAGAAAATTCCTTTGAGCTTTATGTAAGGGTAACAACACCCGTACAAGGAGTGCATCCTTAACATTTTATTGAATTTTAAAGTTTTCTTGTATTTTCTCGCAGAAACCAAAACATCTATTCTTAGTTTCTCCACTTTTGGACAATTATGCATGAATGTTTCAACCTAACTCAACAAAAAGCAAACTTTTCGAGAAAAAATTGGCGCCTCCCATAATATTTAAAAATAGTTCGCAGGATATCCCCGAAAGAAAAAGAGAGGCTAAGTATGGAATGCACGGGTTCCAGAATATTTTGATTTTTAAAGTTTATCCCGTGCAATCAGTGCCGTAGAGAAAGAAAACAAAGTGTGCGCGGTTCGTGTGTATGAGTGGGTGCAATTATTTAGTGTTCTCTTGCATTTTTACTCAATTTGGAAATTTATAAGAGTTCCTTTGCGTTCTCTCAGAAACGCCTTCACAAATTTTACCAAAGGGGCTTTCACGGAATGCCATAAATTAATTACATATTACCAATTCGTGTTACTCGTTTTTGCCCTGCCTGTTTAGGATATCGATAATACAAACACACCTTCGAGGAAAATAATTATTTTACAACAGAAAATTCGGCACAACCCATCTATTATTAATTTGGAATATCTATTTTTGTTTAGCATTAAAATATTAATCCTTGCTAAAAGGAAAAAAAATTATATAAAGCCCATAAACTTTCTTATATACCTCTATTCTTAACTTCAATGTAATTTCTTCTACTTTCTCTTATTTTTTTTTATTAGAACTAATTAATACATTAATTGTCACTCGTTTTAACGTACAATATAAATTTTAATCAAAAAAGAAAAAATTAAAAATGAAATTTTCTACTCAATTTTTATTAACTGCTGCTTTAGCTGCCACTTCCTTAGCTGTTGTTTCTAACGAAACTACTACTGACAGTGATTCTTTAACTACTACTACTGATTTAACTTCAACTGATTCTACTGAAACCAGTGAATCTACTGATTTAACTTCTACTGATATCACTTCTTCTGATAATGAAACCAGTACTGCTGAACCAACTGAAGAACCAACCACTGAATTACCAACTGACACTACCACTGATTCAACCTCTACTTCTAACGGTACCACCACTGAAGAACCAACTGAAGAACCAACTACTGAATTACCAACCACTGAATTACCTTCAACTGAATTACCAAGTAACACTACTGCTACTGAAACTAATACTTCTACTGAAACTTTCACAACTTGTCCAGGTCCAGATTGTAAATCAAAAGAACAATCTTACACAACCATCACCACCACTGAAGTTGTCTCAGAATTCACTACTTACTGCCCAGAACCAACTGAAATCATCACCAACAACAAAACTTATACCATCACTGAACCAACTACTTTAACCATCACTGATTGTCCATGTACTTTAACCAAGACTACTGAAGAACCATGTGAAGAAACTACTATTATCATTACTACCACTGAAGTTGTTCCAGAATTCACTACTTACTGTCCAGAACCAACTGAAATTGTCACTAACGATAAGACTTACACTGTTACTGAACCAACCACTTTAACCATTACTGACTGTCCATGTACTATTACCACTACAAGTGAAACTGTTATTACTACAATCCCAACCACTGAAGCTCCAGAAACTGAAACTACTGAAACTACTAAAGTTCCAGAAACAAGTAAATCATCTGAAGCCACTAAAAAGAGTAAAACTACAGAAACAAGTGAAACTACTATTGAAACTTACACTTCAACTTCTGCTACCATTTCTACTCCAACCATTGATGAAAACAAAAATGTTGCTAACATTATGATTCCATCAATCTTCGGTATGGTCGGTGCTTTATTATTATAAGTTTAATTTTAAATACATTTGATATGTTTTTAAACTTTTATATCCCAAAAAAAAATTAATTCAGAAAAAAAAATTTTAATTTATTTCAGTTCTTCTATGTTAGTTGATATTTAACGTCTCCTTCATTTTACATATATACCTTCATCTTTATATATTTCATTAGTTCTTTTTTTTTTAATTTATAAAAGTATTTATTAAATTTTAATAACTTTATAATAAAAAATATTTAATAATTAATTTTCAATGAAATAAAATACTCTTTCAAAACATTAGAGTATATAAAAAAAAAAATATAAATAAAAGCATATATACATATAATAATTGTTAATAAATTTTTTTTTTTAGTTTCAACTATTTTCCTAAATTATGGCTTTACAGATATAAAGATTATTATAATTACTTTAAAAAATTCTTAATAAAAGCTTATACTATTATATATTATGTAATATAAATTTGTTTTCACGACAGTAAAAAGAATTCTGTAAGTAAAATATTAATTATAAAATAAATTTCATAACAAATAATATATTTATGTAAGATATGAGAATTGGAGTTGATAATGATGGTAGGAACATAGTAGGGTAATGAAGGGAAGAGTGTATGTGAAGTACAACTGATGGTACTGTACTTTAGTGGTGTACGG
>JAMSGN010000153.1:0-53398 GCA_030462905.1 Jamesozyma gamospora
TCATGATAATGTTGAAAATAATAATAATATTAGTACTAGTACTAGTAATAATAATTCAAATCATCAACTTAATAATATTAAAGAATCAAATGAAAGTGATGATGATGATGATAGTGATAGTGATAATGAAATACATTCTTTTGATATGATTAAAGTGATACGGAAAAAACCTATAAATAACGATAATGATTTAGTTAACGTTGATGTTTGAAAAAGTAACAATAAAAAAAAGTAAAGAAAAATATATTGTTAAAATATTTTACTCATCAACAAAAACTGCATATTATTTAAATTTTTCTTTTTCTTTACTCTCTGTCTATATATAAAAATTATACATTCAATGATTTGTCTTTTAAAATTTAATAAAAAATAATACTATTCAAAAGATAAAAATAAACTATTCACTTGATCTTTAAAAAATGATAATCATCTTACATCATCTTGAGTTTATCATAAACTTTAATGTAGAAATAGGGAATTTCGCATCTAAATTAAGTAACAATCAAAGATTCTTTTTCTTTTTCACTTGCTCAAAATCTTGCCTCACTTTCCTAAAACGGAAACGTTTCAACACTTCGCCTCTGAAAAATGTGAAACACGAAACTTTTGTTGCAACATTTTTTCCGTTTTAGGAGATGGACCACGAAATTTTTTTGTAAAAATTTTGTATTGTACGGACATTTCTGTGTTTGGGGCACTTTAAATCCATAACTGAAAAAAAATTTTTCATCGATCGAAAAAGGAAAAAAAACCAGCCTTCGAGGTTAATAAATCATGAATAGTGTTGGGGTATGAAGTAACAATATAAAAGGATGAGAAATGTTTAAAAGAATGAAATGTAAAAGTTGCATTAAGTTAATCATACATTTTTTGTTCTAGACTCTTTTAAGCTAAAAAAAAAAAATAAGATCAAGAATATTATTCAAAATGAAATATATTTTTGCTGTTATTAGTTTAATAACGTGTATTTTGAAAGTTCAAGCAAAGACTTATTATTGTAATTCAACTATAACATGTCCAGAAGAATATCCATGTTGTACACAATATGGTCAATGTGGTACCGGTTTATATTGTTTAGGTAATTGTGATCCAAGATTTTCATATGAAACTGAATCATGTATGCCAGAACCATTTTGTAAAGATTTTTCAACAAGTTTTAAAAATTATTCTTCAAATATTTTAGATGGTAATGCTTATTTAGGTAATGCAAGTGAAGCTGATTGGACTTATACTGGTCATATCGTTGATTATGATGATGAAGATAGTTTAATCTTAGCTATGCCAAAATACTCTGCTGGTACTGTTTTAACATCAACAAAATCAATTTGGTATGGTAAAGTTAGTGCAAGATTAAAATCATCTCATTTAGGTGGTGTTATTACAGCATTTATTTTATTTTCCGGTGTTCAAGATGAACTTGATTTTGAATGGGTTGGTGCTGATTTAAATACTGTTCAAACAAATTATTATTTTCAAGGTGCTTTAAATTATAATAATAGTATTAATATTTCTACAACAGATACTTTTGACGATTATCATACATATGAAATTGATTGGCATGAAGATTATACTACATGGTCAGTTGATGGTGTTATTGGTAGAACTTTACATAAGAATTCTACTTATAATGAAACTACAAAAGTTTATAATTATCCACAAACACCATCAAGAATTAATCTCTCTATTTGGCCAGGTGGTAATTCAACTAATGCAAATGGTACAATTGCTTGGGCTGGTGGTTTAATTAATTGGGATGCAGAAGATCTTACTGATCCAGGTTATTATTATGCAATTATTCAAGAAGTTAACGTTACTTGTTATGGTGTTCCAGATGGTACAACCCAAAATGGTACAAATTCATATTCATTTGATGATAAAAATACATTTTTACAAGGAGATGTGTTAGTCAGTGATAAAAGATATTATTTAGGTTCTTATTCTGGTACTGGTCAAGATCCAGATGCTGGTGTCACTTCCTCGTCATCATCATCATCATCATCATCAACTTCTACAAAATCATCTAGTTCATCTACTAAATCCTCATCCGGTAAAGATGACAAGACTACAAGTTCATCCACCGTTACATCAACTGGAAAATCATCATCATCCTCCTCAGTAAATAAAGAAAAGACTTCAACTTCAGGTTCAAGTTCGAGTTCAAAGACAACATCTGAATCATCAAGTAAATTATCATCAGCAAATGGTTCATCATTTTTAAAGATTAATAATTTTATTCTTTTATTAACTTCAATCTTTAATTTCATTATTTAAAAAGATAAACATAAATTTTTTTTTAAAAAACAAACACTATAATAATTAATACCAAAAAAAAAACAAAAAACACTTTTCATTTTTTTTTTTAAAAACTTATATAAAAATTAGATACAAAATTTTCATTTCGTTGCATCTTTTAAATAATTAATTAAATCATTTCTATCTTTATCCTTTTTCAAACCACCAAAAGCCATCTTTGTACCTGGAATATATTTTTTTGGATTAATTAAATATTCATTTAATGTATTTTCATTCCAAGTAACATTTTTCTTAATATTTGCATCTGTATAAGAATAATTTTTAGCTTGACCAGATTTCCTTCCAAAGATACCATGTAAATTTGGACCAACTTTATTTGCACCATTTTCTTCAACTGTATGACATTGTAAACATCTTGTCTTAAATAATGTTGCACCTTTTTGATTATCAGAATCTTTTTTAATTTTTTTAGTCATTTTATAAGTTTTGGGTTTTTTTTATGTTACAATCATAATTGCAAAGGTTTTTTCAAAATTGATTATTATTTTATATTAAAATAGAGTAGACTCCTTGTTAAAAATAGAAATGCTCATTATTATGGTATCTTACATAATCAAATATGATTGGCTGTTCAGTTTCCTTCTTTTGAGATTTACGAGAAAAGTTTAAAAAACAGGCAATGAAAAAAAAGAACAAAAATTTTCTTTGGTATGAAGAATAATAACAACAATAATAAGTATGAATTTTGATGCAATTATTTTAGATATTGAAGGTACTATTTGTCCAATTTCATTTGTTAAAGATATATTATTCCCATATTTTACTTCTAAGATACCTGAAATAATTAATAAATATTTTCATGATAAAGAATCAATTGATTTAAAGATAATCAAGATTCTTGAAAAGTTTAAAATTAATGATGAAATTTTATTAATTGAACATATTTTAAACTTAGTTAAATTAGATATTAAAGATTTAAATTTAAAAGAATTACAAGGATATATTTGGGAAAATGGTTATATTGATGGTGAAATTAAAGCACCAATTTACGATGATGCCATTAAGTTTATTAAGAGAAATAAAGGTAAAATTTATATTTATTCAAGTGGATCTATAAAAGCACAAAAATTATTATTTAATTTTGTTAAGAATGATAATGATACTATAAATTTAAATGAATTTATTAATAATTATTTTGATATTACTACAAGTGGTAAAAAAATTGAAAGTAAATCATATGAAAGAATCTTGAATGATATTGATATGATTAATAAACCTGAAAAAGTATTATTTTTAAGTGATAATCCATTAGAATTAGATGCAGCTAAAAAAATTAATATTAATGTTGGTTTAGTATTGAGAGAAGGTAATTATCCAGTAGAAAATCAAAATGATTATAAATGTTATAATGATTTTACAAATTTATAAAGTGGTAAATATATTTGGAAGTCGTATGATTATATTATTATTATACATAATTTAATATATATATATATATATTTATATAAATATTTTATCTTTATCTTTATTTATTCTTGATAATCTGTGAAAAGCATATTTGCTGCAATTTCTTCATTTTTATCACAAGCAAAATAAACTTGAATGACTAAATTTCTATCAAAACCTAATTCACATAAACGTGAAATTGCTTGTTCATCATTTTCTGATAATTCTAAAATGGGTTGCTGTTGTGTGGTATTAGTATCATTATTATTGTTGTTGTTGTTGTTATTATTATTTGTTGGTAATTCGAAATTTTCAATATCTTGTAAATTATCACCAACTGCATCTAATAACATTGAAATAAACATTTCTGGGTTTGACATTATTTGATCACGTAATTGTGGATATCTAGTACTTAAATTTTCTAATAAAGGAGCTAAAGCTTCTGGATTACCTGTGACGACTTGTCTTAAAGCCAATAAATCTTCAACGGTTAAGCCGATGGAACCTGGAGCATTTGAAGCATTTGATTCATTATTGTCGTTGTTATTATTATCTGCAGCTTGAGCAAATAAATTGTCATCATTAGCGGTAGTAATTTCATTATTGGTATCTTCATTAGTGGTATTAATTTCGTTATCGTTATCATTATTGATGATAGTATTATTTGGACCAGCATTACTTTCTGTTCTATTTGATTGTAAATTTTCTGGGATACCCATTAATAAATATTCTACGGCTCTATCAGGGTTATTGAAAGCGGCTCTTAAGGCAGTTTCTACTTGATCTCTTTCGTAACCCATTTCCATGATTCTTTCGATAGTTTCATTACGTTTTGTACCTACTACGAAGCCTTCAGAGGATTGATTATTTTCGGTGGTGGTGGTGGTGGCAGGGGCAGGGGCAGGGACAGGTGTTGGAGTGTTGGAAGATTCTGTGTTTGTCTCTGGAGCAGCAGCAGAAGCAGTAGCAGCAGTAGTAGTAGCAACAGGATTTTGTGTTGGTTCTGTGATTTTTGTTTGGACAGATTTTTTCTTTGAGACCATGATAATGATCTGGTCATTATCCTTCAAGTTCAAATCCTTTAACGTGTGCGAGTCCTGTAATACTTTACCTGAAAAGATCAGTTTAATTTGGTCGTTGTTACAGGACTTCAACTGAGACAGTTTGGTCTTGACGTCCAGGATTGTTAGATGGAGGTCTAAATCCAGGGAGATCTTTTCCTTTTTGAAATCTTTGAAGACTATACAGACCATGATGAGCAGTGTGTGGATTGTGGAGGATTGTGATGGTGTATGTAAATTGCAGTGTGTGTTTTTATGACTGGCGACTTGAGTTTTGCCACCGGCGGGAGAAAACAGGAAGCGCCGTTGCCAGTGACAAACGCAACCGACAAACGCGCGTTCGAACCCGCGGCGGCGCAGAATGCACGGGTGCACCCTCCCGGATTTTTAACGGCTTTCCGCGCCAGAAACTCCAGCCAGACACCCAAAAAATATCGGGGAGCCGCAACGGCACGGCCGCAGAAACGCCCGCACAACGCCGCCGCCGTTATATCGATCCAAACTTTCTTGGCCCTTAAAACGTTTGCCATCGTTCAAACAAGAAATCAATTTCAATCAATTTTCTGCAAAATTTTCACTATACAAAATTACTATAAAGGGTTCAACTTTTCACTCGTTTTCATGAAATCATCTCTCTCCTTTTATCAAATCTTACTTCCAGTTTTAGCCTTTATCACCCCAGATTAATACTCAATAACACACACACATACTAATACTATAATAACAATGGCTGAAGAAGAACACAATTTTGAAGTTGCCGATGCTGGTTCCTCCGCTACTTACCCAATGCAATGTTCCGCTTTAAGAAAAAATGGTTTCGTTGTCATCAAAGGTAGACCATGTAAAATCGTCGATATGTCTACTTCCAAGACTGGTAAGCACGGTCACGCTAAAGTCCATTTAGTCGCCACCGATATCTTCACCGGTAAGAAATTAGAAGATTTATCTCCATCCACTCACAACATGGAAGTCCCTGTCGTCAAGAGAACCGAATATCAATTATTAGATATCGATGACGGTTACTTATCCTTAATGACCATGGACGGTGAAACTAAAGATGATGTTAAAGCTCCAGAAGGTGAATTAGGTGATCAATTACAAGAAAATTTCGATGACATGAAAGATTTATTAGTCACCGTTATTGCCGCTATGGGTGAAGAAGCTGCTATTTCTTTCAAAGAAACTGCTAGAAATGATTAAGTTTAATTAATTTTTAATTTTATTTATTTTATTTATTTATCTAATCCATATGCATATTATAAATCATTAAACAATAATAATATTATCATTTTATAATCAATTGTAATTTTTTTTATATTTATAATTATATATATCCTTTCTCAACCACTTCAATTTCCATATTAAGTAATTTATATAAAGGAAAAAAAAATTTTCGAAAAAATTAAAAACATAAAAAAAATTACATATATTTTAAAAATGTACAATTATTTATAAAAACCAAAAGTATTAAAAAAAAGACTATTCAATCATGGATCAATCAAATAATGAATTTGATCAATCAAATAATTTCGCTCCTGATGCTGTATTCAGTGATAGAGTACGTAGATTTCAAGAATTTTTAGATACATTCACAATTTATAAAGATAATATTAGAAAGATTCAATTATTTAATACGTTAGATAATGAAAAAAAAATTTCAAATGAAAAAACAATTAATCCTTTACCAAATAGAATTATCATATCATTAGATGATTTAAGAGAATTCGATAAATCTTTTTGGAATGGTATATTAATTAATCCAGCATATTTTATACCTCCTGCTGAAAAAGCTTTAACCGATATAGCTTCATCATTAGATGATATACAAATTAATAATGATAATAATAATTCTTTAAATATAAATAAGTCTTGGAAAATTTCTTTTAAAGGTTCTTTCGGTTCACATACTTTAACTCCACGTTCTTTAAATTCACAATTTTTAAATAAATTAATCTCTATTGAAGGTATAGTAACAAGAACTTCTTTAGTTAGACCAAAATTAATTAGATCCGTTCATTATTCTGAAAAGACTTCAAGATTTCATTATAGAGATTATACAGATTCAACAACGTCTTTAACAACAAAGATACCAACTCCAGCAATTTATCCAACTGAAGATACCGAAGGTAATAAATTAATAACAGAATATGGTTATTCAACTTTTATAGATCATCAAAGAATTACTGTTCAAGAAATGCCTGAAATGGCTCCAGCTGGTCAATTACCACGTTCAATAGATATTATCCTTGATGATGATTTAGTTGATAAGACAAAACCAGGTGATAGAATTAATGTCATTGGTATCTTTAAATCCTTAGGTTCAGGGGGTTTAAATAAATCAAATAATAATAAAATTATTAATGGATTTAAGACACTTATTATCGCTAATACCGTATACCCATTACATACAAGATCTACCGGTGTTTCATCAAAACAAATTTTAAATGATTTCGATATTAGAAATATTAATAAATTATCTAAAAAAAATGATATCTTTAATATTTTATCACAATCTTTAGCACCATCAATTTATGGTCATGAAAATATTAAGAAAGCTATCCTATTAATGTTAATGGGAGGTATTGAAAAAAATTTAGATAATGGTTCACATTTAAGAGGTGATATTAATATCCTAATGGTTGGTGATCCATCCACGGCAAAATCTCAATTATTAAGATTTGTCTTAAATACAGCATCATTAGCTATTGCCACTACAGGTAGAGGTTCCTCTGGTGTTGGTTTAACCGCTGCAGTAACAACTGATAGAGAAACTGGTGAAAGAAGATTAGAAGCAGGTGCAATGGTTTTAGCTGATCGTGGTATAGTTTGTATTGATGAATTCGATAAAATGACTGATGTTGATAGAGTAGCAATTCATGAAGTTATGGAACAACAAACTGTAACAATTGCTAAAGCAGGTATTCATACAACTTTAAATGCACGTTGTAGTGTCATTGCTGCGGCAAATCCCGTGTTTGGTCAGTATGATATTACAAGAGATCCACATCAAAATATTGCATTACCAGATTCTTTATTATCTCGTTTTGATCTTTTATTTGTTATCACTGATGATATCAATGAAATTAGAGATAGATCAATTAGTGAACATGTCCTAAGAACTCATAGATATTTACCACCAGGTTATTTAGAAGGTGAACCAATAAGAGAAAAGATTAATTTATCATTAGCTGTAGGTACAGATGATAACGATATTTCAAATGAAATTGAAAATGATTTAGATAATGATGAAGAAAATAGTATATTTGAAAAATTTAATCCACTTTTACAAGCTGGTGCAAAATTAGCAATAAATAAAGGTAATTATAATGGTACAGAAATACCAAAATTAATTAAGATACCATTCTTAAGAAAATATATTCAATATGCAAAGGAAAGAGTCATACCACAATTAACTACTGAGGCAATCAATATTATTATTAAGAATTATGCAGATTTAAGAAATGATGAAAATACAAAAAAATCTCCAATAACTGCAAGAACTTTAGAAACTCTTATTAGATTATCAACAGCTCATGCAAAAGTTAGATTATCAAAGACAGTTGATAAATTTGATGCAATGATTGCATCAAGTTTATTAAGATTTGCATTACTTGGTGAAGAAATTGATGAAAATATGTTTGACAATAATGATAATGAAATCCTAATAACAAAACAATCACCAAAGAAATCACCAAAGAAAAAACAAAGAATAGTTAATGATTCATCTAAAAATTCTCCAATTAAATCAAATCAAAGATTAACGACAACACGTAGATTGCAATTCGGTGATGATGATGATGACGAAGATTTTATTCCAGAACAAGAAATGGAACCGTTATCACATGTAGAAGAACAAGATTTACAAGATAGATTAGAATCAGGTCTTAGAGTCTCACCAAGACGTAATAATACAGGTCCATTAAGAGAAGTAGGTCATGAAGGTATATCAAATGTTATCTCATTGATATCAGCTGAAGACACTACGGAACAAGATACAATACGTACAGCATTCAATAATTTAGAACCTGGTACCATATCAACAAGTAGATTATCATTGATATCTGGTATCATTGCACGTTTAATGCAGACAGAATTATTTGAAGATGAATCATATCCAGTGGAATCGTTATTTGAAAAGATTAACGATGAATTACCTGAAGAAGAGAAATTTTCAGCACAAGAATATTTAGCAGGGTTAGAAATCATGGCTGAAAGAAACAATTTAATGGTCTCTGAAAGTAAAGTTTGGAGAGTTTGAAAAAAACAAAAAAAAAACTTTCAATTTTTTGTATATTTTTTATATTTATTTTGTATTGTAATTGAAATGGAAAACCAATGCTCAACATTTTAAAAGCGGCGCAGAAACCGCCGCACAAACAGCGAACAACGTTGCATTTCTTCAGCGGCCAAAAAAGTGGCGAAAAGCAAAATTTGGAAAACCAATTATTTTCAGTCATATTTAACTAACATCACAATTTGAATTCACACATTTTTTCAACTCATCTTTACCAAGTAACATAATAACAAACGCAAATGGCTAAGGAATCGTTTGTTACTAGTCCTATAGTAAAGGATTCCAGGTTACTGGTACCCAAATCGTTGTTATCAAGACCTTACGTCTTACCGTTCTTTCCTTTATATGCAACTTTTGCTCAAATATATTTTCAACAATATGATCGTTATATTAAAGGTCCAGAATGGACTTTTGTTTATTTAGGTGCTATCATTTCTTTAAATATCTTAGTGTTTTTAATGCCTGCGTGGAATGTTAAGATTGATGCAAAATTTAAATATAATCAAACTAAAGATTTAAATGAAGCTACTCATATTATTATCTTTACAACAACAAATAATGGTTCAAATGATATTGTCGAGATTCAAAGAGTTCAAGAAAAGACAGGGTTACAAATTTTTTTCCAATTTCAAAAGAAAAGATTCTTATGGAATGATGATTTACAAATTTTTGCAAGTCCAAGTTTTATCATTGATGAAAATCCAAAAATTAAAGATTTTCAATTATCAAAAGGTCATTCTGGTGATTTAACTCATTTAAGAAGATTATATGGTAAAAATTCTTTTGATATTCCAATTCCAAGTTTTATGGAATTATTTAAAGAGCATGCAGTTGCACCATTATTTGTATTTCAAGTCTTTTGTGTAGCTCTTTGGTTATTAGATGAATTTTGGTATTATTCTATCTTCAATCTTTTCATGATTGTTACCATGGAAGCTGCTTCTGTATTTCAACGTGTTACTGCTTTAAAAGAATTTAGAACTATGGGTATTAAACCTTATGATGTTAATGTCTTTAGAGATGGTAAATGGATTGTCTTAAAGACTGATGAATTATTACCAATGGATTTAATTTCTATGACTAGAACTGCTGAAGATAGTGCAATTCCTTGTGATTTAGTCCTAGTTGATGGTACTTGTATTGTTAATGAAGCTATGCTTTCAGGTGAATCAACTCCTCTTTTGAAAGAATCAATTAAATTACGTAATTCTGATGATGATTTACAAGTTGATGGTTTAGATAAAATTGCAATGTTACATGGTGGTACCAAAATTTTACAAGTTACTTCTCCAGAGAAAAGATCTGATATTCCATTACCACCTGATAATGGTGCTTTAGCTATTGTCTCAAAGACAGGTTTTGAAACTTCTCAAGGTTCTTTAGTTCGTGTTATGATTTATTCTGCTGAACGTGTCTCCGTTGATAATAAAGAAGCTTTATTCTTCATCTTATTCTTATTAATCTTTGCCATTATTGCTTCTTGGTACGTTTGGGTCGAAGGTACCAAGATGGGTAGAATTCAATCCAAATTAATCCTAGATTGTATTTTAATTATAACTTCTGTTGTCCCACCTGAATTACCAATGGAATTAACTATGGCCGTTAATACTTCTTTAGCTGCTTTATCTAAATTTTACGTTTATTGTACTGAACCATTTAGAATTCCATTAGCTGGTAGAATTGATGTTTGTTGTTTTGATAAGACTGGTACTTTAACTGGTGAAGATTTAGTCTTTGAAGGTTTAGCTGGTCTTTCAAACGATTCAGCTAATATTCGTCATTTATATATGGCTCAAGACGCTCCTGAAAGAACTGTTTTAACTATTGGTGCAGCTCATGCTTTAGTTAAATTAGATGATGGTGAAACCGTTGGTGATCCAATGGAAAAAGCTACTTTAAAAGCTTTAGGTTGGTCTGTTGAACATAAAGATTTTGTCTCAAAGGATAAATTTGGTAAATTACAAATTTTACGTCGTTTCCAATTTTCTTCTGCTTTAAAGAGATCTTCTTCAATTGCTTCTTATAAAGATAATTTATTTGCCGCGGTTAAAGGTGCTCCAGAAACTATTCGTGAAAGATTGATTTCTGTTCCTGATAATTATGATGATATTTATAAATCTTTTACTCGTTCTGGTTCAAGAGTCCTTGCACTTGCTTCTAAACCATTATCTAAAATTAACGTTAATGCCATTGATGATTTAAATAGAGAAGATATTGAAATTGAATTAAATTTTGACGGGTTTTTAATTTTCCATTGTCCGTTAAAATCAGATGCTATTGAAACTATTAAAATGTTAAATGAATCTTCTCATAGATCAATTATGATTACTGGTGATAATCCTTTAACTGCAGTTCATGTTGCAAAAGAAGTTGGTATTGTTTCAAATGAAACTTTAATCTTAGATAAAGTTAATGAATCTGATGATGAAAATAATTTATTAATTTTCCGTAACGTTGAAGAAACTATTAATATTCCATTTGATCCATCAAAGGATACATTTAATCATTCCGAATTATTTGATAAATATGATATTGCTGTTACTGGTTATGCTTTAAATTCATTAAATAATCATGATCAATTAAATGATTTAATTCGTAATACTTGGATTTATGCTCGTGTTTCACCATCTCAAAAAGAATTTTTATTAAATTCGTTAAAAGATATGGGTTATCAAACTTTAATGTGTGGTGATGGTACTAATGATGTTGGTGCTTTAAAACAAGCTCATGTTGGTATTGCTTTATTAAATGGTACTGAAGAAAGTTTGAAAAGTATTGCTGAACAACGTAGAATGGAAAATATGAAAACAATGTATGCTAAACAATGTGCTTTCTTAAAGAAATGGAATCAACCACTTCCACCAATTCCTGAAATTATTGCACATTTATATCCACCTGGTTCAAATAATCCACATTATTTAAAAGCTATAGAAAAGAAAGGAACTATTATTACACCAGAAATTAGAAAATTAGTTACAGATGCTAATGATAAACCTGTTGAAGTTATTACCCTTGAAGAAGAAAATTCTGATAAAAAAGTTAGTCGTGGTGATTTAGCTTCAATGATTTTAGATAAAGCAAATGAAGGTAGTGGTGATAGTGAAGAAGCTCCAACATTAAAATTAGGTGATGCTTCTTGTGCTGCCCCTTTTACTTCTAAATTAGCTAATGTCTCTGCTGTTACTAATATTATTCGTCAAGGTCGTTGTGCTTTAGTTAATACAATTCAAATGTATAAAATTTTAGCATTAAATTGTTTAATTAGTGCATATTCTTTATCCATTATTTATATGGCTGGTGTTAAATTTGGTGATGGTCAAGCTACTGTTTCTGGTTTATTATTATCAGTTTGTTTCTTAAGTATTTCTCGTGGTAAACCTTTACAAAAATTATCAAAACAAAGACCACAATCTGGTATTTTTAATATTTATATTATGGGATCAATTCTTTCACAATTTGTTGTTCATATTGCAACTTTAGTTTATATTACTTTAGAAATTTATAAATTAGAACCAAGAGAACCAACAGTTGATTTAGAAAAAAAATTTTCACCATCTTTATTAAATACAGGTATTTTCATTATTCAATTAGTTCAACAAGTTTCAACATTTGCCGTTAATTATCAAGGTGAACCATTTAGAGAAAATATTAGAAATAATAAAGGTATGTATTATGGTTTAGTTGGTGTTACTGCACTTGCATTTATTAGTGCCACAGAATTAGTACCTGAATTAAATGAAGCAATGAAATTTGTACCAATGTCAGATGATTTTAAATTTAAATTAACTTTGACTTTATTACTTGATTTCTTTGGTGGTTGGGGTGTTGAACAAGTTTTCAAATATTTTTTCATGGATGATACACCAGCTGATATTACAGTTAATAAGATAAAGATAATTGCTTAAATGATGAGATGCAGAAAAGATAAAAAGTGTATTTTTTTTTTATATCTATTTCAAATAAATCGTATATAGAGTTTTATTTATATATTTAAAGATCAAATTAATTAAAAACATGTTTTTGCATTTTATAAATTATTGATTTTGTGATTTTGATGTTGGTAGATTTACTTCTACTATTATTGGGACGTTTGCACATAAAATTACCATGGACACCAGGTTATTATTTATAAATAAGTCAAATTATTTGTAAATGTTACGTTTAACTGAAACAGTTAGTACAATGGTGTTATGTAACAAAAGTATGCAATTATTATATACTGTTTTTTTTGTTTTCTTTTTTTTATATTATTAATTACAAATCTTTATAAATATAATTATTATTTTTAGAAATAGGTATTGGAGTAAAATCCGTTTCAATAGGTTTTGTATGATATAAATCTCTTGATTCAATAATTCTTAATTCCATTTTTTTCATACCTTCAACTGAACCCATCTTTGATTTAATATTTGAATTTGAATAACTTTTGGTAACTTTTAACACTCTTTGAATAACATTAATAACATCATTAACTTGTTCAGCAAATTTTAAATTTAATGATTTATCAGTTAATAATTTATAAATTCTATCTAATAATAAAGCAGAAAATAAATCACCAACACCTGTAAAATATGAATCAATTGAAGGTACTCTATATGTTATTGGTTTTTCATCTTTAATTGAAGCGACACAGTAGATGAAACCTTCATCATTAAAAATTTTTGAATCACATGAAGTTACTATTATTACAGGTATATTTTTATGTAAATGATTTAAAGCTTTTTTCATATCATCTTTTGTATTTATCTTTTCACCATATAGTAATTCTAATTCAAATTGATTTGGTGTTATAATATCAACTAAACTTTCTGATGATAATACTAAATTTCTATATTCGGGAATAACATCTTCATTGACATATAATTGACCTTCATCACCCATAACAGGATCCATTAACCATATTGTATCTTTATTATTTTTTTTATATTCATAATAATGATGTCCCATACATTTAACAGATTCTTTATTTGGTAAATAACCTGATAACAAAGCATTATAATCATTACCAAAATTATGAAATATACCTTTTAATAATTGATCTAAATCAGTCTCTTTTGTAATATTACCAAAGACTCTGTCCATACCATAACCGGTATGATTAGAAAATTGTACACTATTACAACAATCTACATCCCAACCTAAACATTGTAAAGGAAATGTAGCAGCTTTATTACCAACGTAACCATGAACAACATGAGATTGTGTAGCTAAAAGTCTCGGCATAACGTTAACGAAATTGTCTTTTTTTCTTTTTTTGCTTAACGATAGAAATGTTTTATAAAGATAATAATTCTATATAATGTGACTCGATATCATTATTCATTTATTCATTTATTCATTTATTAATATATGTCAAGATTTACTCTTTTATGTGATTGTGAAAAAAAAATGTCGTGACTCTTTGATTGCGGAATTAATGAAAAATTGCGATTGAAAATTTTATGCAAAGAAACGCTATCAAAAATTATGCTGTAAATCGAACAACAATAAAACAAAATTGATAAAAGGAAATCTGGATGGCAATGATTGAGTTTTGGAATGTTTGAGTGCATTGCAGAGAATGTTTTATGCAGGTAATGTTTGTTCTTGATTAGTCTAGTCGAGTTGCCACGTCGGATTTCTTGTATGCAGGAGCAGCCATCGTCAATGATAAGTTAATCGTGGATATCGAAAAATCCCGTCAAAAATACTTTTATACGTCTTTGAGAGTACAAAAATTTGCAACCCTCGAAGATTTTAAAGTATTATTAAGTTTTGACTTTTTTTTTTGCCTCTTTGTATTTGATGTGAATGTAGAAAGTGCACAACTTTCAAATTAAGATATTTCTTTCAACGAAATTTTAAAAAAAGTTTTTTTAACAGAATCAAAGTTTGTGACAGTTCCAATTGAAAATTTAAAGCATTTTTAGTTTAACTCTAAGGTGCTTTCAAGTATTTAAATTAACGGGTATGCTGAATATAAACCAAATCTTTAGATGTTGTCATTATGTATCAATGCAAAGATGATCAACATGGATCTTGTCGCTTATATTAGATGATCAACTTCATGTGCATGAGTGAAACTATGGAAAGTAATTTAAGAATATTTCAAATATAAAAATTTATAAAGAGGTTTGTAAAATGTCAATTAATGAAAATCATAATATGAAAAGCAGGAATTGCTATATTAACTTTTTGCTGTGATGATTGTAACGATCTTTTTTTTCAAAAACAATTATCTGTTGAAAAGATATCTAATTTTAACAGTTTATATTTTTTATCAAAATACAAGGTATTTAATTTTTGAAAATTTAGAGACTGCTCCAACGTTGGTGCGAAAAACGACGTTACAATAAAACACCTAAACAAAAAACATACAGTTGTGCCTCATTTTTTCACAGTAGACAGTTTTAAACAGCGCATAACCAGTCTCTGCCTCCGCCCATCAAAACCACCAAATAGCAGCGCCGTGGCGCAGTGGAAGCGCGCAGGGCTCATAACCCTGATGTCCTCGGATCGAAACCGAGCGGCGCTATTTGTTTTTCGCACCCTGCAAAACAGTTTTTGTTACCCGCAAACGGCTGCATCAATATTTTTTTTTTTATGCAACACGCGCAACAAAAAATGCAGCAACCAAATTTAAAAATCTATATAATTAATCGTCCTTTTAAAATTAAACAACAATAAATCTTATAACTATTCTTTTCTTCAATTATTATATAAACTAACTAATTAGAAAAATTATATTCTTATTAATTTGATTATATCAAAAAAAGTAGAAATTTACCAAAGAGTTTTTTAATTATTCCAATTACACACAAATAAAATAACAATACAATATGAGTGATTTATGTCCAGTTTATGCCCCATTCTTCGGTGCTATGGGTTGTGCCGCCGCAATTATCTTTACCTCCTTTGGTGCTGCTTACGGTACTGCTAAATCTGGTGTCGGTATTTGTGCTACTTGTGTCTTAAGACCTGATTTATTATTTAAAAATATTGTTCCTGTTATTATGGCTGGTATTATTGCCATTTACGGTTTAGTTGTTTCTGTCTTAGTTTGTTATTCTTTAGGTCAACAACAAGCTTTATATACCGGTTTCATTCAATTAGGTGCAGGTCTTTCTGTCGGTTTAAGTGGTTTAGCTGCAGGTTTTGCCATTGGTATTGTTGGTGATGCTGGTGTTAGAGGTACTTCTCAACAACCAAGATTATTCGTCGGTATGATTTTAATTTTAATTTTCGCTGAAGTTTTAGGTTTATATGGTTTGATTGTTGCTTTATTATTAAATTCAAGAGCTACACAAGATGTCATTTGTTAAAAAAAATTTTAATAAATTAATATTAAAATTTTTAATGCATAATAAACTCTAAAAAAAAAAAAATTAAAATTTATTTTCATTTAACCCTTATGTAAAAATGTATATTTAATTGTATAGTTATTACATTTTAATGATATAAATAAAAAAAAATAAAAATAAAATAATTAAAATTGATTCTTTGAATATGTACATTTTATAAAAGATACATATCAACAATTATTTACTTGCTTTAATCATCTTAAGAATTTAGTTTATTTTATTAACTATTTTTTCAAAAATTAATTACTATTTATTATTTATTGTTTTGAGTAAAAAAATTTTTTTTATTTGAATTCTACATAAATTTTTTACAAATCTTAAAATTTAATGATTTCCTTACTAATTTAAGTAAAATTTCTAAATCATTTGGTAATATTTTAATTAAATTAGAATCTGATTCTAATACAGCTTTATAAATATTCTGACATTTTAAATCATTTGAATTCCAATTCTTCTTAATTGATTCCATTATAATTAAAATTTTGGTTTCATCAATAAATTTTGAATCATCCAACAGAAAAATTGGATATAAAAATTTTGAAATTAACATTATTAAATAATAATTTGGTAAATATTCAAATTTAATTAATGAAATTAATAAATTTAAACTTTCATCCCAATTTTCATCTCTTTGTGATTCATAAAATTTAAATAAAACAGCATATGGTGCTAACGTTTGTTTCATAACTCCAGTAACTAAATTATCTAAAATATCTTGGGAAATTAAATTCGAATATTCATTATCAATATCATTACTCTTAACAATTGCAGTTAAAATTTCATCATCTAATGGTTTATTATTAATAACAGATGCTTCAAAAAGTGTCCAAGAATAATCTTTAACAAGTTTAATCTTACCTGCTTTACTAAAATTTGTCATTGCTTCAATAATCTTCCCTTCATTCATCATAGTACTACCTAACATGGTAAATAATGATTTTGCTACATCTGGTAATTTCCATTTAGCACATATACTTAACATCCATTCGATATCATCATTTGTCTTATATGGATAATGTTGTAAAATTTCTGCAATGGCAATTCTCTTAACACACATTGAATCTGTTGGTGATAAAGTAATTAAACCAATTGAAATTGACCATAATTCTTTATCATCATATGAACATAAATCTAATGCAAAATTATTTAACATATAACATGCCATACCATTTCTATGAGAAAATAAATCTTGTGACATTAAATTATTATTAGAATCTTCCATATGATTATCATCATTAAAATAAAGTTTTTCTAATAAACCTTTTGCTTCACAAATACCTGCAGTAAATGCTGCAGTACAATTATCTAAACTTTCTAAAATAGGTAAAATAGAATGTATATTACCTTTTATAATATCAATACATGATTTTTCCCAATTATTTGTTATATCAATTGGATTTCTTTCGATAGAAAGTTTAATATATTCATCTGAAAGTTCTAATGATGGAATATAATATAATAAAAATCCACAAAATGATTCATACCATGTCTTTGAATAATTTAAAATTTTATTTTGATTACCACTAATTAATAATAATGTATCTTCAATATAATCACGTAATTCACCATTAATATTTGTTGTTGAATTTGAAAAAGTTTGACATAATTCTAATGCTAACGATTTCCATTCTCTAAATGTTGATACTGAATCAAAAGGATATTGTTTAATAAGTTGAATTAAATCTTTTATAGCATTATTTGACACTTCACAATTAATTTCAAGATAATTTAATAAATTAGATCTATCTATACAAAGAATAGCTTGATCAAATAAACCTCTTAATAATAATTGATTAAGTAATTTCCAAAAAAATGGATTTTCATAAACTTGATTATCATTATTATTAAAATTAAAAATATGTTCAATATATTCAATACTTGGCTCACCATCTGAACGATTAACCCAATTTAATAAACCATTAATAAAACTTTCTCGTAGTTCCATTTCTTCTGGTGTATCTAATGTAAAATGAATTGTCTTTAAACAATTTAAAATGGTTAAAATTTCTTGTAAATCAATAAATCTTGACATGGTAATCTTATCTTCTTTAACTGATGCAATGAAAAATTCTAATTCACTAACTAAAGCTTCCATGGCTAAATTAACTGCCGCTGTATGTTCTTTTTCATAACCCATATTTATGACACCAATTGTTGGAACAGAATATATTCTATCTTTACCTAAGCCATTATAGATATCAAACAATTTACAAACATAAGTGGTAAATTGTTTACTATTATCAATAGAAGGTAAACTAACTGGAAATAATTTAAATTGATCCGGTTCAGTTAAATACGCAATATTATGGAAAGCTAATGGACTGAATTTAAATTTTAATTTACCATTTTGATCTTGTTTTAATGGCAAATGTTTAGTCTTTGTTAAATTCATAACTGTATCATCTGTAACTGAATCATTTGTCGATACATCACCAGAATCTTCACTTTCAGGTTGAGAAATTAAATCGCTATTATTTTCAAATTGATTTGCTGATTCTAATTGTGGTTTTTCATCATAATCATTAACGAAATCCATGGCATCAACATCCATTATCAAATTGTCGGTATCGTGATACATCGTTATTAGTTGCTTATAGATTTAAAAAAAAAGCCCCTAACCAAATTCCAAATTCAATTTTTATACAATAAAAATCAATTCAATCAGATTATTAATATCTTGACTATCAAAATACACTTTTCAATGTTTCTTTAACAATACAAACTTTCTTTCTATAAATTTTTATGTTTGAAATGTTTTGAAAGAAAAAAATAAATTCGGATCACATGATGAAAAATATTTCAAAAGTGAAAATTTATAAATCAAAATTTTATTGAAGCGATGCCCATTTGAAGTCAAGAGCAAAACATCGTCTATTGGCACCAGTTTGCAAGACATTATAGAGTTATAGAGTGGTACCGATATCTTCTACATACCAAGATGACCATTCCTGAATCAGCTGAGGCGCTGACCAAACTTTTGCGTGCTAAGGACACCACTACAGCCCAGATATGTGAGATTGTCATGCAATTTGACAATTTAAATTTCTACTTCCCAAACAAAGAAATCTTTGTCTTGGAGCTTATTCTAGACCGTTGGAACGATCAAAAAAGACTAGAGTTTAAAAAAGATCCAAAAATTTGGAAATTGTTTAATGAAATGTGGGAAACCATTGAAGATGAAACTATTTTGAAAAAATTGTTTAAGACAGTAAAAATTGTTAATTTACTTTTACAAACTTTAATTATTCCTGATCTAAATTTTTCTGAATTTCTGCCTAATTTATTACAAACATGTACTTTAATCAATTCAACTTCTACTGTTGATTTCTCTTTAGAAAGAGCTTGTAAAATTTTAGCTGACATTTTAAATCTTTTATTAAAAGTTAATGAATCTGAATTCAATGGATCAGACAAGTGTGAATTGGTTCAACAAATAATTATATTGACTGATTTGAAAAATTTACCTGAAATTAATTATAAGATGTCTATTACATATTGTTCAGAATTATTACTGCCAACTATGAAATATATTTCTGCCTCCCAAGGAGAATCAACAATTAATGAAATTTTATCTGATTATTTAGGTAAGTTTATATTTAATGAAAATGTTAATGTTGTTATGCTATTAGAATCATTTTTCAAGAAAAATAAACAAGATATTGATTATGATTCTGCAATTACTCTTTTTCAAAAATCAACAAATTATTTATCAAAACAACATTTTAAAGAATTAGAAAAACTTTTTGAATTTATTGTAGAAATTCAACCTGCTGTGACACCGGTATTGTTAAAAGAATTATCATTGTCGAAAAAGACAATGTCTCAAGAATTTTTGGAAAGATTATATTCAAATACCATTGAGTTAGCATCTACTAATAATGAATACAATAACAAATTTTGGAGTTTAATTGGTAATATCTTAGATTTAGATTTAGAAATAGGTATTAAACATATTAATGAGTTAATGGAATTGATAGAAAAACATGAGAATCTCAACGAAACTAAAGAATCTATTTGTTTAGTTTGGAAAAAAACTGTCTCTTGTCATATTAATGCAAGAGAACTTCCACAATTATTAGAAAAGTGGCAATCTTATTGTAAACTTCATTCTAATGAGAATTATCAATCTTTATTTTTAAATGATTCTTCATTTACCATAGAAATTTCAAACAGTATATCTACTTTATCTATTACTCAATTGAAAAATGTAATGTCCGACATTGTAGACGTAATAATAAATGACTCAACAAATAATATTATAATTTCTATTTTCAAGATTTATTTAAAAGGTTTGAAAAAACTTTCTTATACAATTTTACCTGAATTAAAAATGATCTTTACAAAAATATTTGAAATTAGTACTGATAATTTTAATAATATGTGGGAAATTAAATATCTACTTATGGAAATTTATGATGATATTGTTCCAATTGATCAAGTTCAATCCATAACTAAAGATGACTTGGATTCAATTTTGACTAATGGTGTCTCTAAAGAATTATATTACTATCTTTTCAAATTGAGAGAATATAAATCATTTGAATTTTCTTTTGTCGTAGAAAGTTTTATTAATTTTTTCAAAGGACAACTTCCAGATGAAAATTTTCAAATTTTATCAAATATTTTCATTAATTGGTCTTCTTTAATTAATTTTCTGTTTCCAAAAAATGTAATTGATGAACTTGTAAATGCTTTATTGAATAAAGAAAACATTGATATTTTAGAAACTTTATTTATTGATGATGATTTTTTTGAAGAAGAAAATATTATGTATAGTTTAGTGAAAAATATGTCTGAAAGATATTTAGAACCAAAAATTGTTTCATATATGGAAAAGGTTCCAATTCAATGTATTAACAAGACTTTTAGAGTAGAATTAATTAATAAGATTTCTCTTCAAAATTCTTATAATACTCAAGATTTTGAATTGTTATTTCATTTATTAGAAAGTCCAACTTTTAAATCTGATTTAGAGAATGACTTTGATGTAATCTTTAAAATAGTCACTGAAATGATTAAAAATGATTCCACTAATCATGACAATTATTTATTCAATAAAATTTGGTCGAATCATATCTCTCAAATGAAAGAATCAGTAAGTGAAAAGTTTGTTACTAAGATAATTGAAAAAGTCGAATCAGGTCTTCAAGCTTTAAATTTTAACATCGCATACTATGAATTAGCTTCTTCAATAATTACATTATCTATTGATTATGATATTAGCAAGTTAAAAGAAATATTTATTTTAAAAACTATTGAAAAGATCAAAACTTTAAATGTGAATGATGATCAGAGATTACTTACATGGCTTTTACATGCTCTTTATACAGTTCTAGCAGTTGATAACGGCGAAAAGACTTTGTCAGCTGAGACTAAAGATTCAATTAAAAATTTGTTAAAAGTCTTTGGAGGAGACATTTTCAACGCACAATCTGAGTTACTTGATAGTATATTTTTACTACACTCAATTTTTTATGAAGGAAGTTTAGAAATTTTTTACGCCCAATATATGGTTGTTAGAAATTCAGGTGCCAATAGAGAGAAATTAAGACCTGCAGTTAATGACGTTATTAAAAGAACTTTACTTAATGATAGCATTGAATTTAATAAAGGTTTTGCTTGCAGTATAATTTCTCTTCAGGATACTTCTTCCAATCAATTTAATGGTCCATTGTTAGAACTATTACAAATCCAAATACAGAATATTGAAAAAAATGATTCTATTAGTGCTCATTTATTTGTTAAATTCATGTCTGAAATATATACTTCTTTTTCACGATTTATTGACTCTAAGAGTGATTTATTATCTTTGATGGATACTATTTCATTCCTAGAAGTTTCCAAACCATGGCTTTTCTCCCAATATTGTGTTGAATTAATTTTTCCAATAAGTGTTTCTTTAATAAATTTTTTCCCAAGTGATGATGCTTTTGCTACTAGTGTTAAATTAATATCCAATATTCTTTTAGTACATAGAGTGAAACTATCAAATAGAGCTCATTTAATAAACAATTTATTATGTCAATTTTTAGAATTTGTTTCAAAATATAAAGAATATAAATTAACTGAAATTTCAGCAAATTTACTTTCAAGATTAATAAGTAATTATTGTGAACCTACTAACATTTCTTCAAGTAATCAAAACAATAAGAGTTTAAATTCTAAAATCAGTATGATAAAAAGATCGATTAGAAAACATGTTCATGTACTACTAATTAAATATATTCATCTTTCTATATCGACGGGATTTGATAATAGTATGAAGAAAAAATTATCCTTTGGTATTTACTCTGTCATGGATATATTGTCTCAAAATGAATTAAATTTAATAAGTGGTATACTAGATAATGCAGGAAAGCAATATTTTAAATCTTTCTATATCGAATACAAGAAAATGGGTAAATGGCATGAAGATTAGTTTTTTCCTAAGTCGAAAGGAAACTATTATTTACTATCAACATCACTCTATATAATATGTACTAATATATATCATTTTATTTTGTTAGTTGTTTTCAATGTACCATGGCTAGTTTTTGTCACGATCATCCAGATATTCTTGCAATGCTCTCTCATCATTATCACTACCAAAGAAACCCATTTTTATATCACCTCTTACAAGTACTTCTGACCGGTAATTCCTGTAAACATAACAAGAATCTAAATTATTAGAATGATCTCTATTCCTATATAGATTATCATATTCATTATATCTATCAGGAATTTCGGCAAGAATGAAGTTTGAATGATCATTTCCTACTAAGAGAAATAGTGGGACAGCATTTGCCTTTTCTCTATCGTCTACCGATTTATATTCTGAAACAACAAGTGAATTAAAATTATCTTCCAACGGAACAATCGAATTTATCTTATTATCCAATTTGATTCGCATCATTGGCATAACATTGAAGTTTCCAGATAACACATGTAATGAATTATTATAATATACAGTTAATATGTTATCATAATCTATTGTGACAAAGTATTGTTTGGAAAGTCTTTCGTTCGATCGATTATTGATGACGTCTTCAAATAGTCTCATTGTATCAAAACCTTTTTTCATAAAATTTTTCATTAAAGTAAAGTATGGCTTAATGTGAATACAATTATGAATAGTTTTCTCAGCGAAAAGCTTTACTGATCTATTAAGAAAATATTTTCTTTGCATCATTAAATTAAATTTGTAAAATTCTGAATTTTCATTTAATTGAGGTTTGTTATTCATTTTTTTAAAGATTCCTGATGTATCCATTGTAAATAATTCTTGATTTTTCCAAAAACTACCACAAATAAATGCATTATTGTCATGATCATTTTGATGCGATTCTATTTTAATTAGTTCAGCTGAGCTTTCATTTAATATTAATTTGAAATCTTCTCTTTTATCTCCCAGACATGAAATATGGATATCATCAATATTTACACAATCAATTGCTATTGAACGTGTACGACATATTAACGTTTTTGCGTCCTTATATTCAATTCTTATTTTATTTTGTTTGTCAATTTTGTTATATTTTTTGTGTACTTGAAAAAGATAGAGCATCGAGTTTTGCCTAAACTTAACAGATAATAAAAAATAATTCTGAAGTTGTAAAGATTGAAAAAAACTGTTATTATAATTACTGTCAAATAATGGTTTTAAAATATAATCATATGCTTCACGTTGAAAATCAAAAGTATTTATCTCCAACATTCTTTTGTAATCAAAAATGACTAGGATTAAATGATTGTTAGATTTTTTTTTGGCTAATAATGTAACAGTATTAGGATAATTTTTCATTGGAATTAATTTATATGGTGTAAAAAATTTTGTAACAAATATATTATATTCTCTAGGTAACTTTGCAATACTTTCTGGATCTTCTGTATCATGGACCATTGAAAAAATATTAGAATCTAAAGTTTGAATAAATAAATCAACACGTTTATTGGAACATTTAATTTTAATTTTTTTGACACCTGGAAATTTATTTTTTTTACGATGATCTAAAAGATCAATCTTTATAAGAATTAAATTTTGAAGATCAATAGAATAAATATTAACCATATTGTATATTATAACTGATAAACCATTGCAATAGTTTGAAGAAGCTAATTTAAAACCACCATTTGATTTATCGTTTATAGTATATAGTAATTTTGACATTGAATCATTAAAAATTTTAAAATTACCTAAGGAGTCACATAACGTTATGAAATATCTACTGCAATATTTATTAGTTGGAATCATTGAAGAATTTTTTATTATACCGTCGTATTTTATATCTTTGGAAATAATTTCTTCATTCCTATAAATATTTAAGCCATAAGATTCATTAATTAAAATGAAAATCAAAGATTTGTTATAAACAAATGCAGAAATAATAATATTTGATATTTTACTAATTTCGAATTTTTTCTTAAAAATTGGTAAAACTTTTCCTCCATCTTTTACATATAAAGTAAACTGTCCATCAACTTGTAAAGTTAATAAATATTCTTGATGTTTCAAATTTTCCGTTGTGGTATAAACTTTTTTCATAACCAACGGGTTTATGTTTTGAAATTCATGTAAGTTTTCGTCATCAAAAATATAATAATTAGATTTATAGTCTTTAATTTTTGGAAATGAGAGTACTTCATTATTAGACAAGGGATCCCTATGGTAAGTTGCTTTATGAAAAGAAACGCCGTCAGTGTATAGAATACTTTGATTATCTTTACTTATCCAAAAATCAACAATATCTCTAAAATCAGATATTTTGTCTAAAGAAAATTTTTTAGAGAAAAATGGTAAATAATGTAGTACATCAGTTTGTGTTTCAATAAAAGAATTTCCATCCTGTGATTCCCCACATAAAATTATCGAGGATGGGCTGGAAGAAATATTACCAATAGATGTAACATCATGATAATTACGGCGATCAATATATGGTGCTAAATCTAAATTTATTATTTTTTCTAGTTTACTATTCTGAGAATCTAATGAAAGTTTACTTATTTCCTTAAATGGTGATAAGCAATATATTAAATTTTTATCCTTTTTCCTTTGAGAAAAAATTGAATACATCGACGGTTCATTTCGGTATGAATTTTCAACGTTGTTCAATTTATTAAATTGAAAAGTTAAAGGACCTTTAATATTTTTTTTCCTTAAATTAATTATATTATGAATGAAACCTAAATTTTCATTTAATAGTAAGATTTCAATTAAATTATCTTTTTTTTGAAATACTGAAATTTGATTTTCAGGATCATTTAAATGATTTTTAATGGTATTTAAACCTGAATTTTTTTGACGAAACATAATCATACTATTAGAATTAATTATTGTTGTATTTTTACTTGTTATTATAATAAATTTTAAAATTTTGTAATTTTTTCTCTTTGCAAAATCATATTCAATTTCATCAATGAAGAAAAATTCATCAGAAGTATCAATCAGTATTTCTTCTTGCAAAATCAATGAAGATTCTTTCTTGGAACCAAATTCAAATCTATAATTTTCTAAGACATAATGAAATGGATTCTGTTTGTCATTAGAATTAAATCTTTTAAAGATATATAAATCTTGTTTATAATAATTTGTAAGGACAAAAAATTTAAGTACTTTTCCTCTCTTTATTTCAAAGGGATTTATTTCTCTTGAAAAGAGTGAATTGATAGATAAATTATCTGGAGATTTATTAATATCTTTTAAATTAAATCTCCATAAATCATACCCATTAATTAAACAATAAAGTTTACCCTTTTCAAAATGGATGTTCATTGTCGAGGTATCTTGATCCTTCAAAGCAAATCTAGTAATATTATTATGCAAAGGACGTAAAATAATTTCTGGTCCGTAAACTAATTCAATGATTGAACCATAATTTGTTACGAAATAAATATTCTTTGGAGCAGTTTCGTATAAAGTATAATCAAGAATTCTTTCATTAAAATCTTCAAACGATTTTGTAAAGAGATCCATTACATTATAATGCTCTTTGAATCCACCACACTCATCATGTTCGGGTACACCGAAACCTTTTAAACGAAAGACATATAATAGTTTTTCATAAATCATAATAAATACATCATCGTCAATTTCTTTTATATTTAATAGTTTGCCATGATCGTAAGAATTTCCTACAGACAATTCATTTGAGAATAATCTCAACCGTTGAGTTTCCTTTATTTGTACATTTGAGAATTTTGGTCTTTCTAAATTATCTATTTCAAAATCTGTTATAACATCCACGATACTGTTATTTGATATAGGTTTGACTTTATAAGTTGACATAAAGTGTGATTACCTGTACTCGGCGGTTATTTCTGCTGTTCTATTTTACGTTGATTTGCAATTGCAGCCAAAATTTTCATTCAGTTTCCTTTGACGCGCAAACAAAACACAGAACAATAACCGTCAAAACCGACGACACTCTGAAATCCACACGGTTTAGTGGTATTTTATGCAAACAACTTGTTTGAAAGAAACAGTGCAAATCCAAACTTTATCTGATCTTTCAAAATTTCCCTGTTTTCGATTCTTTTAATTTTGCCACCAGAATTTAGCCGCCGAGCTAATTAGACCCGTGCACCACATTACAAAACCGACCAATCACAGGCCGCCGCGCAGCATCCGCACACCGCAGGCTTAAACCATCGCGGTAAAATTTGTATTTTTTCGGTGTTTAGCAATCGGTAATTTATATTTTAACAGAGCAAGATTTCATTAATCCTTCAAAGCAATATAAACCATAAAATAATAAGATACAACTTTAAAATAGTCGTACTGTCTTATCCTTTATAAGGTGAATAACACTATACATATTCCATCTATTATTATACTACAACCAATTCTTCCCTTTCTTTTATTTATTCCTTTCCCTTCTACACTCATATCTCACTATTTAATATTCCTTTCAATTTTATATTATAATCATGTTATCAAATCTAATAAAGACTAAAACAATTTCAAAACCATTAACCGTTCAATTGGCGAAATTATCAACAACATCACAAATTAAAAAATCAACTTATCGTACTCCAAATTTCGATAATGTCTTGAAAAAAGATAGAAATATGGATAAATCAAGAGCTTTCACTTATTTCATGGTAGGTTCCTTAGGTTTATTATCTTCTGTTTCAGCAAAATCAACAGTTGAAACTTTCATCTCTTCAATGTCTGCTTCTGCTGATGTCTTAGCAATGGCTAAAGTAGAAGTCAATTTAGCTAATATTCCATTAGGTAAAAATGTTGTTGTTAAATGGCAAGGTAAACCAGTTTTCATTAGACATAGAACTCAACATGAAATCGATGAAGCTAATTCAGTAGATATTTCAACTTTAAAAGATCCACAAAATGATATCGATAGAGTTAAAAATCCTGAATGGTTAATTATGTTAGGTATTTGTACTCATTTAGGTTGTGTTCCAATCGGTGAAGCTGGTGATTTCGGTGGTTGGTTTTGTCCATGTCATGGTTCTCATTATGATATTTCTGGTAGAATTAGAAGAGGTCCAGCTCCATTAAATTTAGAAATTCCAAGTTATGAATTTGATGAACAAAAAGTTATTATAGGTTAAAAAAACAACCCATAAAATACAACTATAAATATATATTCAAATACATTTATTTATTTACTCATTTTATTTATTTATTTATTTATTCTTTTATATTACTTCAAAAAAATTATTTCCCTCTTCATAATAATGGATTCTTTTCAAGTAAAATTTTAAGTTCATCAGGAACATCTTCCCAATTTGATTCATTCCATTTAATTATATTTTGTATAGTCTCTAAATATAGTCTCTTAATTAAATTTTGATTAAAATTAATTTCAATTATTGTCAATAAAAATTTATTATTAATTTCATTACCATAATTTTTCAAAAAATTTTTAATCAAGATTTTAACATAATTTGGTAAATTTGTAGGATTATAGTTTTCATTTTTTCGAATTAACCAATAAACTGACCAATGCATTTCACCATACATTGGTATATATCTCTTTGATCCAAAATTTGGAATATAAATATTTTCCCATTTATTTTCTTTATTTTCAATACGTAATCCAATTGGTAAAAATTCTAATAACCACCAAATTAAAATCATTAATTTATTATTATAGTTATTATTAAAAGTTAAATTATCATGAATACAAGAATTTAAACAATTAATTGAAGGATTTTCTTCAATAAACTTTAAAATTGATCCAGGTTTAAAGATAATTCCAAATTTAATGGATTCTGCTAAGATCCAACGTAATGAAATATTTGAAAAAAAATTTTTAGTATTAGGATCAATTATCCAACTACCACCAATATCTGAATGATCTCCTGGAAACCATTTTTCAATTAAATCTGCAGTTAAATTTAAACTTGAATTTAAACTTGTTGTCGATGAAGTCATTGGTGTATTATTAATTAAAATTTCTGAAATTGTTTCATTATAATTAAATTTAAATTTAAATTTACCTTCAATATTTTTTTGAAATAATTGTGTAGTTTTTAATGATATAGGATTACAATTTGAAATAAATTTATTTATATCATAATTTAATTTTGTCATTAATAATATTGAAGTTTTCTCATCTTTTGTGAAAAATCGTTTCCATAATGAGGTTAAAGAACTTGGATTTGATATTAAATAAAATTTTTTATATCTTTTTCTAATTGTATATTTAATTAATGGATTAACATTAAATTTTGCCTGTTCATTTAAAAAATTTTCAACAGGAGGTGTTGAAATTGAAATCAAATCTGTTGTACTATTATAAATTTGATAATTTAATGAAAAAATTTCTGATTTATGGAAAATTGGTGTAAAACTTAATTGTTTAAATTTACCTCTTCTCTCATCAATCGAAAGTGCATGTCTTACATGATCAACTATATTACTTCTTTGAGTACATGGAAATAATCTATCTCTTAATAATCCGACAGAATTAACAGAATCAAATAAACCTTGAAAACATATTCTAATTTCATAATCTCTTGAAAAAGTTTTCTTAAATTCTTCAATTAATGTCGTTGTAAAATTTTGTTGACTTGGTTGTTCAGCAAATTCCCATGATTCATATAATTTCCATGCCATTCCAACCATATCTTCCAACCCATTATTTAATAAACCAACTTTTTCAATCATTCCAGCTAAGACTCTAGCGATGAATGAACCTCTTGAGAAACCAATCATATATATGGAATCACCAAATTCATAAAATTTCATCAAGAAAAGATATGATTTAATAATATGATCGTCTAATGAAAATGCAAACATAGAATCTAAAATATTTTTCACGTATGAAATTTTGAAAACACGTCTTAAATTATCATTAGTATCAAAATTTGTTGTAGTACCAATACCAGGTTGATAATAACAACATTGTTTTGTAACATCTAACATTCTATACAGTTTCAAAACATTAGTAAAAGGTTTTGGACCAAAATTTTCTTTGGTACCATCAAAACACATGACAATATTTTTAGGCATCACCTACTCACCGCACTTCCACACTCTAATATATATATATTTATCACACTGACACTCATACTCGCTTTCAATTTGAGATATGTTTGTCACTTTTGTGACGCCTGTCTGTTGCACCCACGCACCACAAACCTCGCTACTTTTTCCCATTTAAAAAGCGGCCTCGCTGTGAAATTCCGTTTTTTGGGGTTTTCGAATTTCGAGAAACTTTTTTCAATTTTCACGTCAAATTTTCTAAAAATGACATTTAAAAGCATTTCAAAGAGAACTCGAAGTGGAGAAGTTATCGATAATAAATTCCGTTAAGTGCAATAATAAGCGTATGAAAACGTATATAAACAGCAACTTTTTCTTATTTCTTCATCGTAATTACATGTTTCTTATTCTTGTATGTAATAATAAAAATATATAATAACAAGACAAAACAAAACAAAACAAAAACAAAACAAAACAAAACAAAAACAAAACAAAACAATTACTTAACAATGACAGTTCATAACATTAATGAAGAACCAACCTTTAAATACTACAAAGATCGTAAATTATCAATCGTTTGTGCACCATTCTGTGGTGGTCAAGCTAAAGGTGGTGTCGAAAAAGGTCCAAGATATATGCTAAAGAATGGTTTAGAAAATGATTTAAATGAATTAGGTTGGAAAACAACAATTGAACAACCATTAGATGAAGAAGAATTATTAAAAGAATTGGCCAGAGATGAAATTACTGATAAATTTAAAAATGCAAAGAGACCAAATTTAGTTGGTAATACCACTGAAAAAATTTATAATACAGTTAAAAAATCTTTAGATGAAGATAAATTTCCATTAACTTTAGGTGGTGATCATTCAATTTCAATTGGTTCAGTTTCTGCAGTTGTTGATAAATTTCCTGATGTTGGTTTATTATGGATTGATGCACATGCTGATATTAATACTTTAGAAAGTACAGATTCAGGTAATTTACATGGTTGTCCAGTTTCATTTTTATTAGGTTTAAATAAAGAAGGTGATAATTTACCTGAATCATTTAATTGGTGTCCATCAAATTTAAAACCAAATAAACTTGCTTATATTGGTTTAAGAGATGTCGATCCAGCTGAAAAAAAGATACTTAAAGATTTAGGTATTGCAGCATTTTCAATGTATCATGTTGATAAATTTGGTATTAATAAAGTTATTGAAATGGCAATGGAAGCTATTCATCCAAATGGTGAAGGTCCAATTATGTGTTCATACGATGTCGATGCTGTTGATCCATTATTTGTTCCTGCAACAGGTACACCAGTTAGAGGTGGTTTAACATTAAGAGAATCGTTATTTCTTGTTGAAAGATTAGCTGAAACTGGTAACCTTGTTAGTTTAGATATTGTTGAATGTAATCCAGATTTAGCTGTTAATGATATTCATGTTTCTGATACAATTTCAGCTGGTTGTGCAATTGCAAGATGTGCTTTAGGTGAAACTTTACTATAATAAAACGTATTGAAAAAAAAAAAAAAAAAATTGCATTAGTTACAATTACTATCAAGTTTTTAGTCAATAATATAATAATATATAAAAAAAATTTATAAATGAAAGAAAAACACTCTTATAAATAAAAAAAAAAAATTACATATAATAAAGAATATTTAATTTTAATAATTCGGACATAATTGATCTAATTTAATTAAATCATTAATTTGTTTAACAGATAAATTCATTAATTTACGTAATTCTAAACCAAACCAAACAGATAACCAAGTAAAAGTCTTTAAATCATTTAAAATACTTTCAGAACCATAATTAATTGCATATTTACGTAAAATTGGTATTGAATTTTCAAAAAGATCTAAATTTGGATCTAATTGTCTACCAATACCTTCTAATAGAAGTATTGACACAACAACAGATATAAAATCTTGTTCTAATTTAACATGATGATCTTTGACCATTGATAACATTTTCTCCAATAATTTACCAATTGAAATTGTTCCCAAGGTAAAAGTTTGTTTTTTAATATTATTAACCAAAGATTCAACTTTCTTGGCAAAAATTTCTTTATTAATTGCTGTATTTGGTGTTCTTGATCTTTCAATCATTAATAAACCTGATTTATAACCATTAAAATGTGCTAAAGAGTTGAAAAGATCAATAAAATTAATTCTATCAATTTTATTTAATTCTGTTACAAGACCAACATCTAAGAAACAAATTTGTGGTGTAAAATTTTTCAAATAAAAATTTAAATTATTTAAAAAATTTTCTTTTAAATTTGAATCATTTTGATATTCCAAATAATCTTGATATAAATTATTAATAATTTTATTTGATTCATCATTTGACGTCAAAATTTTTTGACCATTATCATTTAATTTAATAAATCTAATTAATATATTTCCTGGATGTAAATCTGTATGAATAAAATTATCTAATATTAACATCTTTAAGAAAGAATTAATTAATGGATCACTAATTTTTTTGAAAAGTTGTGAATTAGAATCATTAGTTAAATTTTTCTTTTCTTTTAAAAAAATTTCCATCGATAAACCTTGAATATAATCTTCAATAAGAACAAATCTATTACAAAATTTTAAATAAGGTTTTGGGAAGATAATTTTATTAAAATCTTGAAAATTTTTATTAAATTTATTTAAATTTAATGCTTCAATTCTTAAATCTAATTGTAAATTCATTAAAATTGTAAATTGTTTAACTTCTTCAGGTAATGATAACCAATTCATTCCAGGTAAAAAATTAATAAAATTTGTTAAAATTTTAATAATTTTTAAATCTCTTGAAATAATTTTTTTAACATTTGGATGCAAAATTTTAATAGCCACTGTATTATTATTATTATTATTGTTGTTGTTGTTGTTATCATCTTTTAAGAAATCTTTTTTAAAAGTTGCAATATGAACTTGTGCAATTGAACCTACACCAATTGGTTTTTCATTAAAATTTTCAAAAATTTCATTAATATTTTTAATTTTAAACAATTGACAAATTCTCTTGATGGTGAAGTTAAATGAATGTGGATGAACAGAACTATGTAATTTTGAAAATTGTAAACATAAATCATCTGGTAAGATATCATTTCTTGTTGCTGCCCATTGACCTAATTTAATAAAACATGGGCCAAGGAGTTCAAAAGTAAAATTAATTAATTTAAACCAAATTAAATTCAGATTTTTATTATTTAAAATTATTATTGGTGAAGTTAAAATTATGGGTAATATTAATATTGAAACTTTTAAGAATCTAAATGAAATCATTATGGATTCAAATACGTTATAATTGAAATTATCTATGAGACGTAAAATCTTGTTTAAAATGGATGATTTAACCTTGTCAAATTTTTCATTATTTAATTTTGTTAATTCTCTTTCAGAGGCTAAATATAAACCCATTTCATAAGTTTCAGCATTAGAATCAGGTAGTAATAAAGAAGAGGTTGGTGATTCATTTAATATATATTTATTATTATAATGATAGGTTGATATTAAAGTTAATGAGAGTAAAGAATAATTTTTAGTTGATTTATTAAAATTGAAATTGATATTTTTCTTAAATGTGTGTGAATGATAATAATTATGCTTATTTGAAAATTTTAAAAGATTAATAAAAGATTTAAATTTCAAATTTGTATTCAAATTAAATTTCAAAATCATTATTAAAGAATTGATATAACATAATTGTTTTGTTTTGTTAATTGTTTTTCATTTGATAAAGGGTTGTTTTTTATATGAAAATTGAGTAATTAAAATTCGTTCCGAAGTAATAATGAAATAATATAATATATAATATATTATATTATAATATATTATAGTAGTAAATAGTATAGATACATAATATTATAATTGTTCTTCTTTAATGACATCAATTAACCAATCTAAACCTTCAGTAATACCTTCACCTTTAATTGCACTTGAAGCAACAATTGACCAACTTCTATCTTTTAAATTAACTAAATTTAATTCTTTTGAAACTTCACTTGCAGTTAAAGCACCTGGTTGATCTTGTTTATTTGCAAATACTAACAATGCGGAATCTTGTAATTCTTCTTCTTGTAACATTGAATGTAATTCTTTTGAAGCTGTTGACATTCTATCTTTATCAGTTGAATCGACAACGAATATAACGGCAGCGGTATCAGCATAATAACAACGCCAATAAGGTCTAATTGAGGTTTGACCACCAAGATCCCAAACGTTTAATTTTAAATTTTTGTAAGATAAAGTCTCTACATTAAAACCTATGGTTGGTTTTGTTGTTACTACTTCACCAATTTGCAATCTATATAAAATAGTTGTCTTACCTGCACCATCTAAACCTAATATAAGTATACGTAATTCTTTATTAGCACCCCATAGTTTATCAAACATGGAACTAAAATAGTTTCCCATAATGTGAAGTAGTTTTTGTAATGTATATTGTGATGTAATTGAATTTGATTAATTTAGTTTGATTAATTGAATTTGATTTTATCTTAACAGCACTTTGAAAAACCGTTTTAACTATAAAAAATAAACGGGTAACGCGGGGTGCGAGGGTTTTGCGCGCTGTCTTGAGAAAAACAGAAAAACAGAAAAACAGAGCAATATTTGTATTTGTATACATATACATATACATATACATATACATATACAAATATATTCACACAGCAGTATGCAGAACATTCAGCTCTCTTCGGCTTTGCTGATCGCCTCGCTTCATCGCTTCGCTTTCACAACGCGATAAAAAACATCAAAACAAGAATACTACAATAAAACTACAAACTACAAACTACAAGAGTAACAAAACAAAACAATGAACCATATCAAACAACCCACAACAATAAACCATTCCACTGGCGAAATCCTTGTAAATAAATCTACTGGCAAACAAAGATTACGCAAAGGTCAGTCTGAACAACAGTATCAACAACAACTACATCAATTCTATAACATTGAAAAGGGACCACTGAAAACTCCCGAAGGTTGGATGACACAAACAGAGTTCCATAAACAATTAATTTCATTAGATTTAACAAATAAACATAATAGACTTGTCATGATGGGTTTTCTTCATAGACTTTATTATTTCAAAAATTTTGATCAATGTTTACAAAATTCAATTCAAATTCAAGATAAATATAATCAAATGTTGATAAATAATAGCTCATTAACTAACAAAATGCAGAAAGAATTAAATGAACTTTCTTGTTTAATAAATTTTTGTAAAGATAAAATTTTAAACCAATAGAAAACAAAAATCCGGATTTTGAAAAATAAAAATCAATCATATACACAATTTATATAAAAACCCACACTTAAATATATATATATCTATATATATATATATCTATATATAGAAACACAAATACATTATGTTGTTAAGATTTTCTTATAAACTTCGTAGATTTCATAATGTTTCTAACTCATTAATGGTATTCGAAGGTAATACAAATGAAATCAATACAACTCCCGAAGAAAGAATGACTACAATCTTTGGTGGTAGAATTAAAGGTGAACCACCAAAATCAACAAGTAGATCTTTAGTAAATAATCAATATAAACTAATTTCAGGTATTAAAGTTCCACAAAAACCAATTCAACCCGATAATTGTTGCATGTCAGGTTGTATTAATTGTGTTTGGGAAATTTATAACGATGATTTAAAAGATTGGAATAGAATAAGAAAATTAGCAATAAATAAAATTAATAAGACAGATGAAATTTGGCCAAATGATTGGAATCCACCAATTTCTTTATTAAATATAAAAAATTTACCTGATAATTTGAAAAATGAAAAGGTTAAATTAGAAAATTTAAAACAAAAACAATCAATCATTTCACCATTTCCAAAGAGAAAAGATCCCTTACCAAAGAGTGTCATCGAAGCAAAGAAAAGAAATAAATTATTAAAAGAACAGAAAAAATTAGCTGATGATGATTTAGATAATGATGCTTGGGATGATATACCTGTTTATATTAAAGCTTTTGCACAATTTGAAAGAAACAAACGTTTGAAAAAACTTCAAAATAAACAGAAAAAAAAAAACGTTTAATTTATAATTAACATTCATATATATACATATTATTAAACTTTATATTCTTTTTTTCAATTCTTTATATTCTTTTTTTCAATTCTTCATATTTTTCTTTGCAATTATTTAATGTCACATTTGAATCATCTTCGTATAACCATTCTTTAATTTCATTTAAATATTTTTGAAAATTTTTAGAATTATCTTTTTTAAATTCAATTTCATAAATTAATTCTTCTAATTTATTTTTCATATCTTCTGTATCTTTAACCAATTTATCTTGTTTAATCATTTCAATTTCTTTATTTAAAATTTTTTTAATTTCATTTGAACTAACATTAAATGTAAACGATTCAAATTTTAAATTTTTACCATCTCCCCCAATAATTTCTTTCAAAAGATGAATTCCTGATAAATTAATCTTGAATTTTAATTCATATGTCTTTAAATTTTTATCATCATTTTTAAAAATTTTCCAATGACAAATTTTCTTACGTGTATCAATCGGTAATTCTTTCATATTTGAATAATTTAAATTAATTTTAAAAAATTTATTATCATCATTCTTAATCTTTAATGTAATGATTTTTTCTATGGGAAAATTTTTATTATGTTTAAAAATTTCTTTATATTTTTGTTTATCATAATTAATCATTACAGAAAATAAATTAATATCATAAACCATAATAGGTTTAATCCTTAGCGACTTCAAATACATCGAACAAATAAATGTACAACCTTTTGCAATTGATTCATCTTGATTAATTGTTGATGTTAATTTAATATTGTTATTGAAAGTTTTTGAAATTAATCTTTGAATTATTGGTATACGTGTTGTACCACCAATAATTTCAACATTTTTAATTTCATCAACACTTAAACCGCTCATCTTCAGAGCTTTCATAATAGGTTCATTAATTCTTGATAAGAGTGGTTCAATTATTTTTTCAAAAATTTCTCTTGTCATATCAAATTGAATATCAATATCATTAATAACACTTTCTAAATTAAATTGCGTAACTTTATTAACTGATAATATTTTTTTAATTCTTTCTGATTCATTTAATATTCTTAAATATGTCTTATGATTTTTTTTAAAATCATAAGTATACTTGTCATTAAAATTTTTAATTAAATATTCTGCTAATAAATAATCAATATCTCTACCACCAAAATGTTTATCATAACCACTTCCCACGACTTTAATTTTATCATTATAAATCTTAACAATTGAACATGTATAATTAGAATGTCCAATATCAATAAATGTAACAATTCTTGAATGAGTTTCGTTTCCATTTGAAAATAAATTTGGTTTATTTATACGATATGTTATAGCTGCAGCAGTTACATCATTAATTAATTGAACAAGATTTAATTTTAAAACTTTACATGCATTTATAATTACATATCGTTGTTCTTCGGTAAACCAAATTGGTACAGCAATACAAATATCTTTAATCTCCAAATTTTTTTGATTTTCAATAAATTTTTTAATATTATTTATAATCATTGAAACCAATTGAATTAAATTAAAATTTTGTTCTTTACCATTATAAAAAATTTGAATTCCAATTTTATTATTATCATTAATAAATTTAATATTATTATGAAACTTAAATTCATATTTAATTTCTTCACCATTAAATGAAATACCAATTAATCTTTTAATATTAGTTAAAGTATTTTCAATATTTGAAATTTGTTTTGATTTACCAGTTTCACCAAAATATCTACTCTTGGAGCCAAATCCAATGATTGCTGGTGTTAAACGATTTGAAACTTCATTTTCAATGATATCAATTCCATTATTTTGAAAGATACCTGAAACAAGATTTTTATTACCAAAATCTAAACCTAAAGGAACACTCATCTTTAGTCGCAAAACACTTGTCTATGAAGGGAAAAAACGTCTTAACAATCGAGAATCAAGAATCAAGACTACTAAATATAATCCTGCTTTTTTCTTTTCCTTCAACAACAAATAAGCTTCAAGATTTCTTTCTTTCTGCCCCTTAAAGGCTCGAGAAATTTAAATGAAAATCCCTCGAGAAACAACTATTTTTAAACATTAAAATTCTACAAAGTAATTTCTACAAACTTTATAAACATAAACTTTCTTAATCATTGAAATTTGATTTGCTAAAAAAAATCCGCTTCTCTTAAGGATCTTTTTTTTGTTGTTTGCACTATAATTATAATTAATGGATCTTACAAAATTATATATAATAAATTTCAACTTAAATAAATATGAATTAAAAATAAATTAAAAATGTTTTCAATAAAGAAAAATTTTAATAAATTTCACACTTTCACTAAAATTTTACAAGATTCAAATAATAATTTAATATTTCCAGATAAAATCTTGACCAAACAAAAATTTATATTCAATCATAATTCAAATACAATCTCAAATATCATTAAAGATGAAAATGCTAGTGTCATAATTAATGGTTGGATAGATAAGAAACCTAAAAAAATTGGGAAAAGTTTAATCTTTGCTACATTACGTGATATTAATGGTGATAAGATTCAATTAGTTGATTCTTTATCCCTATTGAAAAATTTAAATATTGAAGATGTCATTCAAATTAAAGGTAAAATTAATGAAAAGAAAAAATCAATTAATTCTAAGATAGTTGGAAAAGAATATGAAATTAAAATTAATGATTTAAATATTTTAAATCAATCAAATGAAATACCATCACAACTTCAGGATAAAAAATTAAATGATTCAATTTATCCTTCTGAATATAGAATATTACAATTAAGATTAAAATGGCAACAAATTTTATTGAAAAAAAGATATGAAGCATCAAAATTTATGAGATCAATATTAGATAATGAAAATTTTATTGAAATTGAAACTCCAATACTTTTTAAACCAACTCCTGAGGGTGCAAGAGAATTTTTAGTTCCAACAAGAAATGGTTCATTTTATGCTTTAACTCAAAGTCCACAACAATATAAACAATTATTAATAACTGGTGGTATAAATCGTTATTTTCAATTTGCAAAATGTTTTAGAGATGAAGATTTAAGAAAGGATAGACAACCTGAATTTACTCAATTAGATTTAGAAATGAGTTTTGCAAATGGTAATGATGTAATGAAAATTATACAAGATTTAATTACAAAGACATGGATTCATTTTGAAAATGAAACAAATAAATCTTTAATGACATTAGATTTTAAAGATCCTGACAAACTTATTAAAGTTAATTCAGGTAATGAAATTTATAAAATGACATATAACGAAGCAATGATTAATTATGGTATTGATAAACCAGATTTACGTGCCCCAGAATTAAAGTTGTTAAATTTAAAAGAATTTAATGTACATGGTTATGAAAATTTAGATTTCCCAATATTTGAAGTAATGATATTAAGAAATGTTATCAAATCAAAGAAAGATTTTGATGATAATTGGAAACCTCTTATAAAATCTGATAATTATTTAAATAGATCACCAATCGCGGTCCCAATACTTGATGAAACAATAGAATCATCATGGTTTGAAAAATTTTCTTCATTAGCAACTTTTGAAAATCCTAAAATTATTACAAAATTTTTAAATTTAAAAAAAGGTGATATTATATTTGGTTCTACTCGTGAAAATAATAATAAAATTTTTGAAAATCCAACTCCATTAGGTAGATTACGTCAATTAATCTTATCAACAGAAATGGGTAAAAAAAAGTTTTTCAAGACAAATAATGATGTTGCATCTTGGGTCATTGATTTCCCATTATTTTCACCAATTATTATTGAAAATAAAATTAAACAAGATTATCCACAATATGAAAAGAATAAATTTTGTTCAACACATCATCCATTTACTATGGTTAAATTGGATGATTATGATTTAATGAAAAACAATCCATTGAATGCTATTGGTCAACATTATGATTTTGTTATGAATGGTGTTGAACTTGGTGGTGGCTCAACAAGAGTTCATGATCCAATTTTACAAGATTATATTTTTGAAAATATTCTAAAGATTAATAATGCAAAAGAATTATTTGGTCATCTTTTAAAAAATTTAGCAATGGGAGCTCCACCACATGCAGGTTTCGCCATTGGATTCGATAGAATGTGCGCAATGTTATTAGGGAAAGAATCAATTAGAGATGTTGTAGCATTTCCAAAGAGTATTACAGGTTCTGATTTGGTGGTAAAGAGTCCATCAATGGTTAGTGAAGATACTTTAAAACTGTATAACCTTGAATATTTGAAAAAGAAGTGAAAGTCATATGTATTATAAAAATAAAAAACTCTTTATGTATCAACATGTAAATAACAGTAGTTAACTTTTTGTTTTTTTTTCAATAAGGTCAAGACTAAATAAAATGCTTAATTAATTACAAGCTGTATTGCAAAATAATACAAAAAAGACCAAAAAAAAATAATTAAAATCAATCAAATCTTATAGTTTTACCCAATTCAGGACAATAACATTTATCTTTTATACCATTCCATTCAGCTAAAGCTTCAAGTTTTTCTTTTGGTTCTAAAAAATATTCACCACTTAATAAGAAAGTACCCCAATGAACACCTAAAACATTTTGTGCTTTTAAATCATTCATAATTTTAATAACTTCTTTAGGACTAATATGTCTTGGTTTTTGATGCCATTCGGGACAATATTGACCACATGGTAACAATGCTAATTTTACACCCATTCCAAATCTTTGTCCAATTCTTGTAAATAAATCATTAACGTAACCAGTATCACCACCATGAAATAAAATTGGCTTCTTATTATGTGAAAGTAAGAAAGAACACCATAATGATTCATTAGTATCATAAATGTATCTACCTGACCAATGCATTGCAGGAGTACTTGAAATATGGTAAGTATTATTATCTTTAATTAATTCACAAGTTTCCCACCAAGATAATTCAATTAAATTTTTAATATTATATTTTTTCATATAATTTGACATACCTTTTGGTACAATCCACAAAGTATTTGTATCATGCCATTGAATCATACTCTTATGATCTAAATGATCAGGATGATTATGTGAAACTAATATAATATCTGGAGTTGGAACCTCATCTATAGTACATGGCATACCTGTAATTCTTTTGGGTCCAAATGATTCATTAATTAAATGATCACTGAAAATTGGGTCAGTTAAAATTTTCAAACCATTATAAATAATATAATTACATGATTGACCAAGCCAAGTATTATAAATTGGAATATCTTTAGAATTTGAATTAGTTGATGAGGATTCAATCTTTGAATCATCTGTTATAATCCTATGTTTGATTAAAGTTGAAGAATTATTTGAATCAGTTGGCCATTGTGGTTTATAAACAGGCATTAATTTTTCCATTTGTCTTGGATCAGGTGGAATACCACCTCTATTTTTTTCAAATAATTCAACAATTCTATTGAAAAAAAATTCATAAATTGTTTGCATTCTATATTCAACAAAGGGATTTTCAAATCTTCCCAAGACTTGTAAAGGTGAATATTTAAGTAAAGTGCCATTATGATTTTGTTCACCATTTGGTTCAATTTCTTTTGATTTGATTTCTCTCTTAGCAATTTCATCAAATGCAGTAAATGAAACATATAAAGCATAAGCAGTATATGGTGTTAAGAATACAAAAATTGTGAAAAGTAAAAAAGAACCAAATCTTTTAAATGGCGATTTATGTTTAAGTAAAATTTTGTCTTGTAAAGGAAAACCTTTCTTTGTAAATTGATTTGTTGAATAATGATGATAACCGGTATTCAGTTTTGCATTATAAAATGGTTTAACATGATAAAGTAAAGAATTATAATTTCTTGTTGAGCTCTTAAAGAAATAAGATAAACGGATAGAACCAAGAATTGGGTTAGCTGACAATTTCTTCATTTAAAAAAAAAGAACACAACAAAACAAAAGATGGACGTTCAATTATATTGCCATGAGAGTTTCTGGTAATTAATTTCTACAGAATTCAGCAGTTTCAACAAGTGACGAACATAATAATAACTGTCTTTGTATATAAATATCGTTGTAAATTGTTTTGTTGAAAAGTTTCTTGTTCGGGTAAAAATTGAAAATTTTTTGAATATTTTACTGTTAAAAAGCTGACAAATTCTAAAACTTAATCATTATTTTTATAGTTTTTAACAAGAAAATCGTCGATTGAAATGTCTTTTAGAAGGAGAGGTGAAGTGTTGAATGGTAGAAATGGTGGTGGTTTGGCTGGTGGTGCAGTTGCCGGCAGAACGCCGTTGGGTGGTAGGAGAATCCTGCCTAATAGAGGTGGTCCACCAGTCAATAGAATGGCAAATTTGAATGTTAGAGGTGAATCAAACACTGGTGCTTTACCAGAGAGTGTCCCCAAGGAACAAGAATTGGCTTCAAATCATCCTGGTATCAAACCTTCTCCAGTAAGTGCAAATTTGGTTACTTCTACTGGTTCTGAAGATATGGATAAGATATTGAAACATCTTGGTTTGCCTATGGGAAACTCTTTATTGATCGAGGAAGACAGTACCACAGAATTTAATTCTATTCTTTGTAAACTGTTTGCAGCTCAAGGTATTATGCATAATAGAGTTGAAGGCAAAGTTTCCGATGGTAATACACATCTAATTGTTATTTCGTTAAATCAAATTTTTGCTAAAGAACTTCCTGGTATTTATAAAGGTTCAAAGAAAGAAATTAAGAAATCAAAAATATCTGAAGAACAATCCAAGATATCTGTTCAAAATTTAAATGAACAGAAAGCCACACCAAGTAGATATAAAGATTTAAAGATTGCATGGAAATATAAGTTTGCTGATGAACAAAAAGAAAAAATAAATCAAAAGATATTACAGAATTCTTTCGAAAATGACGCTGATGAATACAAAGATTATAATCATCAATTTGACATTACTTCACGTTTAATGCCAGCACCGAATTCCTCCGAGATAACATTCATATCTCCATTACAAACTGTTTCAACCATCTTGTCACAAGTTGAACAAATCATTAAGAGACATGATAAGAAATTAATTAGAATTATAATTCCATCTTTCTTGCATCCAGCAATGTATTCACCCAATTGTTTTGAATTATCATTTGCGACTTCTTTAGTTTATGGATTAAGAAGTATATTGAAAAGTTATCAGGAGAGATGTGTCATGTTAGCATCGATCTCCACTGAGATTGTTGATGGATTATTGAGACTACAATTGGAAAATTTATTTGACGGTGTCATTGATTTAGAACCATTCCCACAAGAAATGGTTCAATTTTTAGAAAAAATATACAAGACTCAACCAAATAAAGTTCAACATGGTCTCTTGCATATCTTGAAATTACCTGTATTTAGTGAAAGAGGTGAAATGCATGTCAAGAAATCAGAATGGGCATTTAGAAATGGTAGGAAGAGATTTGAAATTGAACCATGGTCTATTCCCGTTGATGATGTTGATGATACAGGTAAGAAACCAACGACAGCCAATTACAATGAAACTGACCATACACATGATCATTCAGACGGTCATTCTCATTCCGATTGTGGAACCCCACAACAGAACACCAAGATATCATTAGATTACTAATCCATTCACGCATCGTCAACAACATCCATCCATCCATTTCTAATATTCTGTACACTCAAATAATTAAATAATTACATAGTTAAATAGTTGAAAATAATGTGTTTTTAGTCTTCAATTTTCATTATTTTTCACTTTTATTGATAAAGCCGAAATTATAAAACAATGAAAGTCCCTTAATAAAAAAAAGTGAAATATTGAAGTATAAAAACTTGCCAAATATTAACGACCAACGATTGTATTTATAACCGCAGATAACTATGAAAGTGTTACAGTTTAATCAGGATGCGACATGTTGTGTGGTTTCTCCATCATCGAATTTGATTCATATCTATAATTGTGATCCTTTTGGTAAATGTTTTGAATTCGATACAAATAAGAGTAATGGTAATGAAATGATAAATAAAAATAATCAAAATAGAGACGACAGTTCAAGTGATATTATTGGAATCACTGGGATTTCACAAAATCAATTATCTAATATTTCAGATTCAATAAGTAGTGGATTTGTCGTGGAAATGTTATTCTCTACAAGTTTGGTGGCCATTGCAGATCGTTATCACGGTCCAATTAAAGGTAAAAAATTAAAAATTGTTAATAGTAAGAGAAAATCAATCATTTGTGAATTAGTATTTCCTTATGAAATTGTCGATGTTGTTATGAATAGGAAAAGAATGTGTATTCTTTTAGAAAATGATCAAATCTTCATTTATGATCTTTCATGTATGAAACCATTAGAATCAATTAACATTTGGGAAAATTTTTCAAAAGAAAATAATAATGGTATTGATTATCAAAAGAAACATGATTCAACAAAGAGAAGAAATTCTGTAAGTAATGAAATTCGTCCAAGAATTTCTTTAACAAACGATGATAGAAGTATACTTTGTTATACTTCATATAGTGCATCAAAGAGTAAACCTGGTATTTACATATTAAGAGATGTGGTTATTTATGATGTATTGAATATTAAACCCATAAATTATTTAAATTCAGTACATAAAGGTAATATATCATCTTTAGCAATTAATCATAATGGTAAATATATTGCTACTGCATCAAGTAAAGGTACCATCATAAGAGTTTTTAGTACTGGCGTTGATGAAGATTTTAATTCAAATAATCCTTTACGCTATGAATTTAGACGTGGTACAAGACCTTGTAATATTTATCAATTAATTTTTAATAAATTAACAACTATGATTGGCTGTGTTGGTGATACAGATACTATTCATATCTTTAAATTAGACGAACCTAATGAAATAAAAATTAAAAAAAGCAATGATGAAACTGTTGATAATATTATTGGTGAAAGTAATGAAAGTATATCAACAATTGGTAAATTATCAAATGAATCATCAAGACAATTTGCTAATTATATTTCAAAAAGAATTAAATCAACAATACCAAAACAAAATTTACGACGTGATTTTGCTCATATTAATGTTAATGAAACAACTAAATATTGTATTGCGTTCCCAGATGAATATTCAAATATTTTATATCTTGCTGGAGATGATGGTAAATTTTCAATTTATAGTATACCATCAAATTCAGGTGAATGTGCATTAACTAAGACAAATACGTTTGATAGTAAATAAGGTAATGATAAAAAGAATATAATTTTATATTTAATAATATTTACAATGAATTTTTTGTCTCTTTCAAATTCTTATATATATATATATATATGCATTTTTATTTAGAATAACCAACCAAAATACCAATGTCTTTTGGATGCGTTATTAATCTTAACATCTTCATCATTCGTTTTCAAACGAGCTTCATTTGTCTCTATTAAAATTTGTAATCTTTCTTCCAAATCTTTAACTTTCTGAATATTTTCAATCTCTCTTTCATTATACTCTAAACACCACCAACAAATTTGCCAACATAAATAAACAGATGAACTCATTAAGAGAAATATACCTGTTGCTCTTTTAAAATTACTCAAAGATAAACGTTCATTTTGTTTATTGATAATTGCTTGTTTCTTTAATTGTAATTTTTTCAATTCTTCAATTTCATTTTGTAAATTTAATTCATTTGTTCTTTCAGTAATTAAATTTTTAATTACTTGTGGATCAACATTATCTAAAGATTTTAATTTACTTAATTCTTCTAAAGAAGATGGATTTGAATGATATCGATTGAAAATATATGGTTTTAGAATCAATTTTTTCACTGAATTTGATTTTAGGACTCTTAAAAATGACATATTTGAAGAATTTCTTTATATTTTCTGTTTCTTTGTTTTTTTTTGGTTAAAATTGTTATTTCTAACTAAGTTTCATTAATATTTTTCATGTTGGTAAGAAAAAACTGTAAAAATGAAAAGAATAGAATAGTAGAAAAATACTGTCAAAGATGAATAAAATTCTATTGAAAAGTTTTAATGCTCTTGGGAAAAGATTATATTGTAATGCATCCCAAAGAGAATTACTTTCTGTAATGAAAGATCGAGGATTGATTTCTCAAATATCACAACCTGAAAGTGTACTTATTTCAAAATTAAATAAAGGTGAAAAGATCAAAATGTATTGTGGTGTTGACCCAACAGCAAGATCAATTCATTTAGGTAATTTAGTTCCAATGATGTTGTTGTTAAATTTTTATATAAGGGGACATGATATTGTTAATGTTATTGGTGGTGCAACAGGTTGCGTTGGAGATCCAAGTGGTAGATCCACTGAGAGACAAGCTATGAAGGATGAAACTAGACTCAATAATATTGAATCAATTAGTCTTCAATTAACAAAATTTTTTAAGAATGGGTTATCGTATTATCAAAATAAAAATTATTCTGAAAAAACATTTTCAAATGGTGAATATACATTAGTTAATAATTATGATTGGTGGAAAGATATTAAAATGATTGATTTCTTGGCTAAATATGGTAAATATATTCGTATTCAATCAATGTTATCAAGAGATTCAGTTACATCACGTTTACAAACACAAACAAGTCTTGGATTTAATGAATTTACATATCAAATCTTACAGGCATACGATTTTTATCATCTTTTCAAGAAAGAAAATACAACAATTCAAATTGGTGGTAATGATCAATGGGGTAATATAACAGCAGGTATTGATTTAATCAATCGAATTGAAGGATCTAGTTTAAATTTGAAAAAATCTCCACCATTTGCTATCACTGTCCCATTATTGACCACATCAAATGGTCAAAAATTTGGTAAAAGTGCAGGTAATGCTATATTTATTGATGAAAAGATAAATACACCATATGATATTTATCAATTTTTTTTAAATACAACAGATGAAGACATTGAAAAGTTTTTAAAGATTTTCACTTTAATGCCATTAGAATTAGTTCAACAAGTCTTGAATAAACATCAATCAAATCTTAAATTACGTTATGGTCAACGTATCTTAGCTAAAGAAGTCACGGAAATGATTCATGGTATTGAAAATTCTAATGAAGCTGAAAAAGTATCTAGCATTATATTTGGAGACTATACGAAAGAATTAAATGGTTCAGAACTTGTAAATATTTTCACCAAGGCTGGGATATTGTGTAATTTTACAAAAGGTGAAGATTTACTTAAAATCATCTCCCAAAATATGAAAATTTCTAAAAATGAAGCTAAGAAGAAAATTTCACAAGGTAGTGTTTATCTTGGAATGAATAAAAGCAAGATTACCGAGAATATCAATGATTTTTCACCATATTTGATTGACAATCAGGTTTTGATGTTAAGAATCGGTAAGAATAAATGTTTTGTCTTTGAAATGAAACAGATGGAATTTTAGTCAATTTTTTTTTCATATAAATATTTGTATATATCTTTGTAAATATAATTTCAAACTATTTAAAACAAGCCGCATCGTTTCGAGATTCAATAAATGAAATTTCAAAACAACCACAGGAAATAAAAATGAATGAAACACCAAATTTTGTAGAAATTGCCAATGATTTTCGAGAAAGATATAAGTTGTTAGTTAATGATATTTATTCTAATATAACCTCTGAGGAAATTACTCGGTTTAATAATCTGATACGTGATAATGATTTTGCTAAAGAGATTACAGGATTAAGTAGTCGTTTATGTCATATTTACGATGATCCTGTATGGCAAGGTATTGTAATGGATAAGATACCAATTGATGAGATTTATTTAAAAGTTGATTCGAATGGTGAAGATGGTGATAAATATGCTGATTATCTTGTTAAAGAATTATTACGTTGGTTTAAAGATGATTTTTTCAAATGGTTTGATAAATCTGAATGTAATGAACATGGTAAGGAATTTATTAAATTTATTAAGACAGAAGAACCAAATGAAGAAGAAAATAAATGGATGTGCAGTAATGTTGAGATTTATCAATGTTTTAAATGCTTTAAAAAATTTAGATTTCCAAGATATAATAATCCAATTAAATTATTAGACACTAGGATTGGTAGATGTGGTGAATGGTGTAATTTATTCACATTAATCTTAAAATCTTTTGGTTTAGATGTAAGATATGTTGTTAATAAAGAAGATCATGTTTGGTGTGAATATTATTCAAATTTTTTGAAAAAATGGATTCATATTGATTCATGTGAAAAATCATTTAATGAACCATTTATTTATAGTAAAAATTGGAATAAAAAAATGAGTTATTGTATTTCATTTTGTAGAGATGGTATTTATGATGTTAGTAAACGTTATATTTTACAAAATCAATTACCTCGAGATTTAATTAATGAAAATGATTTAAAATTTTTATGTTTTTTTTTAACCAAGAGATTAAGACAAAGATATAATTGTGATGAATTGTATGAAATTTTTTGTCGAGATGAACAAGAGAAATTTGAAAATATTGATGTAAATGTAAGTTCAAAGACAATTGGTAGACAAAGTGGCTCGATTGAATGGAAAACACAAAGAGGTGAATCGGGAACATAATAATATATTTATATATTGATAAAATTAAATGGATACTAAAAAAATAAAAATATGATTATTTTTTTTTTTTTTTTTTTGATTAAATTTTATTTAGTGTTATTATATAATTTTATTTGTGAAAATACATTTAATTATTCTTTAATTTCTTCAATCTTTTCAGATTTTTCAAGTTCTTTAACCTTTTCTGATTCTAATTTTTGTTTTTTCAATTGTTTTCTTTTCAATCTTTGTTGTTTCTTTATAAAACTATAACAATCATTTTCACCATAACCATATAAAGGTTTAAAACTTTCAATGACACCACAATCTTCGAATAAATTTGGGAAAATCCAAAATGCAGTTGAGGAATTTTTAACAAATAATAAAGAAATTAAAAAGATAATTAATCTAATTACAGCAATAATGAAAAAGACACCTAATAGTCCAAGTACACCTAGTGAAAGATAATAGCAACCTTTTCTCATTGATTGTGGCCATAATGGGAAACATACTAATGCTAAAATTAGGAAAATGATACCAAATACAATTAAATAGTCTTTTATAGATTTTGGATTATAATTCCAAACATAATATTCATCATCGTTCAAAGTTGCTTTTTGTGTAAGGATTAAATTTGGGAAATCTTTATTTGTCTTTAAGCCATGTTCTTTACATTGATTTGAATGTAATTTTATTACAGGAACAAAAATTTGATTTTTAATTAATGAAATGAAAATTTGTCTTTGTAAAAGATTATTATTATCAACGATAGGATATAAATGTGGTTGATTCTTTGATTTTTTAATATATTCAGGAGAATTTAAAGCTCTGATAAATCTTTTAAAACGAAAGAAATCTACTTGTTTTTGTTGAAAGAGACCCTTTCTTTGTTTTAATTCTTTATGATGACGAAGTAAGTTAGCAATAGCTAATACTGATTCATTTGATAATTGTTGACCTGGAGCAGCGGTAGCAGCACCTACAGTGTTTTTCTCAGAGGAAGACATATGGCAAAGGGATCGACTATAGTAGGAACAACTGTTAGAGAGTAGACACTGAATCAAATAGTACTATTCTATACCACCAGCTTTCTTGTATAAAACACGTTTCACAAACTTTTTTTCGTTCCACAATTTTTTTTTTCATGAAATTTTGTTGTTGCGACAAAAAAAATTGTAAAATGACAGCAAAAGAAAATGAAGTAAATTAAAAGATTGCAAGACAAGAAATGATACTTGTTGTGGAATAACACTGACTTGTTCTCGCAGTGGGTATAACCTTGGGTAAGGTTATACCCGCTGAGTCCTGGTTTTGTAATGCTACCACGGTATCAGGATGGAAAGATGTTCTGTCCCTTCAACAGTACGAGTATAACAGACAGTACCACGATATACTACCCATTGTAAACTGCACATGAGTTGATTATTATAAAGAAAACTGTTTTAAAATGAACAACGTTCGACTGTTAGGGTTCGCGTATGCCCTAAGACGCGGTCAGGGCTTTTTCCAGCCCTAAAACACAGTTTGTTATCAAAAATTGAAAATTTCATGAGCAAATTATCAAATATTATATAAATATTATCAGATTCAAAAACGATTAAAATATAGTTTGTATCATTGTATTGTAATGTTTCTTCTCAGAAATGATATTAAAAAGATTAAATTTAAATAAAATGTCAAAAATTTACGATTATATAGTTATTGGTGGTGGTTCAGGTGGTGTAGCATCTTCACGTAGAGCTGCTTCTTATGGTGCTTCAACTTTATTAATCGAAGGTAATAAGCTTGGTGGTACTTGTGTTAATGTTGGTTGTGTCCCTAAAAAAGTCATGTGGTATGCTTCTGATTTAGCTGAAAGAATCAAACAAGCTCATGGTTATGAATTATTTAAAGATTTTGATTTAAATGAAAAAAATTTAACTTTTGATTGGAGTGCATTTAAGGTTAAAAGAGATGCTTATATTAAAAGATTGAATGGTATTTATGAAAGAAATTTAGATAAAGAAGGTGTTGACGTTATATTTGGTTGGGCAAGTTTTAATAAAGAAGGTAATGTTCAGGTTAAGAAAGCAGACGGTTCCATTGAGACTTTCAAAGGTAAAAAAATCTTAGTTGCAACAGGTGGTCAATCAATTATTCCAAATAATATTCCTGGTTATGAATATGGTATTGATTCTGATGGGTTTTTCACCTTAGAAGAACAACCTAAAAATGTCGTCGTTGTCGGGGCAGGTTATATTGGTATTGAATTAGCAGGTGTCTTCAATGGTCTTGGTTCAAAGACACATTTAGTCATTAGAGGTGAAACTGTCTTGAGAAAATTTGATGAATCTATTCAACATACTATAACTGATCATTATGTTGAAAAAGGTATTAATGTTCATAAATTATCAAAAGTTAGTAAAATTATTAAAGATGAAACTACAGGTAAATTAACTGTTTATTTAAATGATAATAAAGAAATTATTGAAAATGTCGATCAATTGATTTGGACAATTGGTCGTAAGACTTTATTAGGTATTGGTTTAGAGAATGTCGGTGTTAAATTAAATGATAAAGATCAAATTATTGTTGATGAATATCAAAATTCAAATATTTCAAATATTTTTTCATTAGGTGACGTTGTAGGTAATGTTGAATTAACTCCTGTCGCCATTGCTGCTGGTAGAAAATTATCTAATAGATTATTTGGTCCAGAATGTTTTAAAGATGATAAATTAGATTATACTAATGTTCCAAGTGTTATCTTTTCTCATCCAGAAGCTGGTTCAATTGGTTTAAGTGAACAACAAGCTATTGAAAAATTTGGTAAAGAAAATATTAAAATTTATAATACAAAATTTACTGCAATGTATTATGCTATGTTAACTGAAAAATCACCAACAAGATATAAATTAATTTGTTTAGGTCCAGAAGAAAAAGTCATTGGTTTACATATCGTTGGTGATTCCTCTGCTGAAATTTTACAAGGTTTTGGTGTTGCTATTAAGATGGGTGCAACTAAGAAAGATTTTGATAGTTGTGTAGCCATTCATCCAACAAGTGCAGAAGAATTAGTTACTTTAAGATAAGTTTTATACATTTACTTAAAAGCAAGACGCACCCTTTTTTTTTTTTGCATTTAAATTTAGTTGTTAAAATTTTTTGAAAATTTTATATATTTATTTTAATTTAATTTAATTTATTATTAGTAGTAGACTATTATAAAAAGTAATATGAAACAAAAATTAAAAGTATAAAAAAATGTTTATATTTATTATTTTAGACTTTGATGCAATTTAATTTTTGAAGACAAAAAAAAATTTATTTCATTTAAGCTTTTAAAGAAGAAGCTCTTCTTTTTCTAATTTCAGCTTTTTCAGCTTTCTTTTCAGCTAATCTCTTAGCTAATAATTGAGCATATTCAGCAGCAGCTTCTCTTTGAGCTTGAGCATTTTTAACTTTCAAACCTCTTTGGTATCTCTTTCTTTGTAATCTTTGTGGAGTAACTAATCTTTGAATCTTTGGAGCCTTAGTATAAGTCTTTTCACCTTTAGTGACTTCTCTTCTAATGACGAAATCACGAACATCATCTTCTTTAGTTAAACCAAAGAATTTTCTAATGTTATTAGCTCTCTTTGGACCTAATCTCTTTGGAACAGTAGAGTCAGTAACACCTTCAAATTCTTGTTCACCTTTCTTAATGATGACTAAAGATAAGACAGCTAAATCTGGACCAACAATGGCACCTCTAACTGATTTTCTCTTTCTTTCACCAACACGTCTTGGTCTGTAACAAGAGTGACCTTTAGCTAATAATAATTTAACTCTGGTTGGTAATAAGACACCTTGTTTCATTGGGAAACCTTGTTTATCGTTACCACCTGAAATCTTGAAGACGTAACCTTTAAATTCATCACCAACGGATTCACCTTCAACTTCTTGACCAATTCTTTTATCGTAGAAAACACGAATTCTATGTTCATCATCAATTTCGATACATTTTTGAGTACCGTTAACTGGGTAAGAAATGTTTAACTTCATATTGAATATTTAATTATTACTACTACAACTCTTTTTATTTTCAGAAAATTATATTAATAAAAATAAATATATTCTTTTTTGATTAGATTTAACTACAGTATTTTCTTTGAGAATAATAAAAGAATCTCAATATTGAATGGTTATTACATTAAACAGCATGGACAACAACTAGAATAGTGCCCATAGTTTACCCTGTACAACCAATCTAAACTTTGCAGTAAATCATCGAATAAAATTGTTCCAAGTTAATTTTGAAAATTTGTTCAGTTACGAACAGTGGACTTAGCATGGAATGACAATTTTAGGCGGACACCTGGGCGACAGGAATCTTGTTTAGTAGGAGGGAAACCATCTCTCTAGTGACACGACAATCTTTCCTGGTATCATTTGAGCCATTGTTTCTTGGCAAACTAATTTCTTACTTTGGCCGGCAACAAATTTGAGTTTGAAATTTTTCAGTTTTTTTCGAAAAACCATATTTTTCATGGCGTTATTTTTTTTTCGTTTATTCTTGAAAAAAAAAACTAATTTTACAATGTACGGATTTTGAAAATGTACAGGTTTTAACAGGACATGTCTTTACAAATATAAAAAAAATATCACACAATATTTAAATCTATCAAAACTTTGTAATCTTGTTACATATATACGTATAAAAAATGAAAAACTTCTTCTTGCAACGAAATAATCATTCTTCTTTATCTTTTAATTTACTTGAATTATCTTCTATACTATTATTATTATTATTATTATCATTAATTTTTTTATTTTCATCATTTAAATTTGATATATCATTCGAAAAATTGAAAAATTTATTAACTAATGGTGTTTGACCAATTGTAATGAATGGTGTTAAACCTGTATTACCATTATTATTTGAATCATTAAAATTATTTATATTTGAATTTTGTAATTTTATAATATGTTGTTGTGAATTAATATTATTTATTAAAGATGAATTTGGTAAACGTTGTGTGCTGGTATTGGTAGTAGGGTTAGCAGTTGTAGAAGTGGTATTATTATTATTATTATTATTATTATTATTATTATTATTATTATTATTATTATTATTATTATTATT